>PVKE010045675.1:0-12530 GCA_004027555.1 Craseonycteris thonglongyai | reverse complement strand
ATAAACACTAAGTAAAACTATCATTTATTTTTATACATTTGTTAGAATTTTAAAATATTGTTGGAGTATCTACACAGGTTTATTATATTCGTTGGTATGTTTGCGATATCGTATGTATAAGTTTTTCCCTAGCTTTCGCCTTTGTACATGTCGCGTCTTGTTTAGCCGCTGCACTCTTTAAACTCTCCTCCACCCAACCAGGAGACGCGAAGTTGCCATTTTGATTGCAGTTGCTGGACTGATTGGGTCGTGATGGTTAGCTAGGATCACAGTGTTTTGATAGATTTGATTTTAAATGAACTAAAAGCGAGGTAGGTAATCTATTCTTATGGTGGCAATTTGATATGATATTGTAGTTCTATAACTATTTTTATTTTTATTTTTATAGTCCTAAAATGAGTGGACCAAATAAGAGAAAACGAACCTATAATTTGAACACAGACTGGGAGGAATCATATTGTTTCATTAATTTTAAAGGTAAATGCATTTGCCTGTTTTCTTTTATGTTTTTTTAAATGATTTTATTATACGTGTGTTTTTTATTTACTTTGTATTACATTTTGTATATATGTTTCTTTGTGTGTATATAATTTGTACAATAAATTTATTATTTTTAAATTATTTTTGTTTATTATTTTTTATTCTTGTTCAATAATAAATATCCTTAGAAATAGCTGGTGCCTGCCGCCCTACCGATACTTTAGAATGCGCCCTAGGGTATAAAAAGGTTAGGAACCCCTGCAGAGGGTTGATTCTGTATAAGCTTACTCAATAATATTCTCAGGTTTATAGTGACTCAGCAGAACAACCCTAATAATATATTTTTATGTTGGTGATCGTATTGAATATTGTGTTGTTATTTTTAAAGTATGACTCCAGGAGTTATTAGCAAAAGCATGGCGTGGAGAAACCATGATGTAATCTTTCCACTCTGTTCAACCTTGGCCAGGACTTCACTGGATTATATGGCCATTTTGGAGCCATTCATTGCAAGGGATATGAAAAGATCTCAGGCATGTTCCAAGGGAAAAGCAAAAACAATGATTAGGTTGTGGTAAAGAGGAACCAGGTTTATGGAGAAGCAGGAAAGAACAGTGAGTAGGATGAAAAATCAGGAATTTTGGTCACCGTGATAGTATTTTTTAAAGTGTGCACCAGAGCCCATATGCAACAGCATCATCTGAAATGCATGTAAGAAATGCAAATCTTTGGAAAATCCTGAACCTACTACACCAAATTTCTGTTGGGAAAGAGGAAAGGTGCTTCCCTCTCCCCTACAAGGATTATGAACAATAAAGTTGAGAATCTTTGTGCCAGTGCTTCTTGGGCTTAGCTCCATGTTGGAATCACCTGGAGACCCACCCCAGAGATTCTGATTCATTGGTCTGGGATGACTTCCGGGTATCAGACTTTTTCAAGCTCATGTGATTCTAATGTGCAGCCAGAGCTGGGAATCTCTGCTATGTGCTAAGACATAACACAAGAATGCCACCAAGCAAACTGTCCAACTTCCATTGAATAGTTGAGAAATGGGCATATTAAATTTGTGAAACACTTTAATTAGATAATTCCCCAACATACACTGTGAGTCACCTTTCCAAGATATTTTTATAACAGTGATTTCCCTGTTCTGGTAATTTGGACCTGAAACTCTCTCACTGTGAACAACAGTTACGATTTCCTCTAGGTTCTGGAGACTGCACTCTCCCTTCTATTCTGTTTTTTTGTTTTGTTTTGTTTTGTTTTGTTTTTCTCACAGGATAACTGTGATGGATGAGAAATAAAAATATTATAGGGTGCTTTTAAACAATAGTATATGTCAGAGAGTGACCAGAGCCCCTTGGTCCTCATTGTGGTCTTCCATTTCACTATGGCCTGGTCATTAGAAATGCTCTGGTAGTCGTGGGTACAGCAGGCAAGTGTTCCATAGCACAATAGTGGGGGTTACTGCTACTAATAGTAGCCATTTGTGCCTCAGATTAAATTTTAATCTCTTACCAGTGATCTATGTGTTCTGGGCTTTATCTGATTGTGTAATGACATTAATTGGCTCCTGAAGGTATCTGACTGAATTTCTAGTGGAGGGACTTCCCTTACTCTCTTAAAATTATATTTTAGGTAACTGTCTTCTTTCTCTGTAGAAGAATAATTTTGTACATTGTATTCTTTAAATTGTGATATAATACACATAACATAAAATGTACCATCAACCATTTTTAAGTGTATAGTTATACAGTGTTAAGTATATTCACATTGTGCAACCAATCTCCAGAATTCTTTTCAGCTTGTAAAACTGAAATTCTACGCATTAAACAAATGTGCATTCTCCCCTTCCCCTAACTACATACTATCCTTTGAACCTGGGAGTTATCAGTTTAATCTACTCTTTTAAAAGTTTCCTAAAATTCATCGGCTTACAAAGTTTTACTTGGTGTTAGCCACATGTACCAATCCAGTCTTATTAAATCAAATTATTTCTACATATCACTGGGCTAATACTATATACATTTCAAAAGCAAGTATATTCTAGTTCTGATTTAGGTAAAATGATAGTCCATTTATAGAAGAAAAAAGAGTAAAAGTGAAATTCTATAAACTAAATTTCTCTTGAGTGAAAATTTAAAAATTTTATAACATTAACTCTATAGAAATAGTAATTCTCAAATGTTGGTGGAAAAGAAAGCTGATTCAATAAGTTAGACAATATCTACCAAAATAAAATATGTACATATCCTTTCACCAGCTATTCAGCTGTCACATCTTTATAAATATATTCACAAAAATTAAATACAACAACTTAAATGATAATTTATAGGAAACTGTTTAAACACTTAAAGTATACTATATATTGAATTACTATACAACTGTTAGAAATGATGTGATAGCTGTGTGTGCTGATATAAGATCTGCAAATATATTATTAAATAATTCAAGGTATAATGGAATGACATAATCCATTTGTGAAAAAAAACACCTTACTTATTTACATACACCCATACACATATATGTACACACACATATGTGGGTATGTGTGTCTAGGGGTACATTTCCTTTTCTAGAAGTATAAACAAGCAATTATTAATTGCTTCTTGAGGTAAATAGGCAGGTGGTTAGGAAGGGAGAGGGGAGAATAAGAACATTACCATTTTTCACTTACACCTCCCAGTACTATTTGAAGTTCTAAAAAACATGTGCTTATGCTACTTTTAATTTTTTTTTAAACGTCAACAGAGTTATCTAGACAATGGGATCATGGGCCATTTAAATTTTACTCTTTATCATTTTCTGTGTATAAAGTACATTTAAAAATCTGGCCATTTAAAAGAAAAACAGAACACAAAATTTTATTTCATGCCCTTCAGGGGTCTCCAAACTATGGCCTGCAGGCCGCATCCGGCCCACGAGGCCCTCTCATCCGGCCCGTGGAGACCTTTTTATCTGAATAAAATAATATTAAATAAATAATTAAAAACAACATCTATGTTTTGATTCTTTTTTATTTGGACCTCGAGTGTGTAGTCAGCCCCCAAACTGCTGTTTGATAGTTAATGCAGCCTGAATGCGGGCTGAAAAGTTTGGAGACCCCTGCGAGATGTTTGAACAAAAAATTACTTTTATGACTAGTTTACGTCATATAGTATTCCATTGTTTATGTCTGTACCATAAAAAACCAAACCAAACTAAATCAGCCAACCAAACAAATAAAAAGCTCCTGCTTTATTTATTATATTTTGATAAGAAAATAAATGTTTATTAAAAATAATCCCTTCAGTTTTCTTCCTAGTCCTCTAAAAACAGCCTATTTGGAAGCTTTGTAATTTTATTGTTGTTTTAAGCTTTAGTGTAGGAGTCATCACTTTCTATAGATTTTGCTTAGTTTTGCTCAAAGATTCTGTTATTTCACTGAATAGAATATAACACCTCTGGATCCCTCAGGGTCTGAGACACTTAAAGGTCCTATCTTGTAATAAAATTGCCTCTTTTTCTTTCCCAATCTAGGAGTTAAGCTTTGTAGCAAGTGACAATATTATGGTTTTCTCATATCAAAGAAACATAGTCTTAATATCTATACTCTGACACAGAGTGTAGTCGAACAGGAGGTCTTCTACCTCTGAAAACAGGCTCAAGATTTCCACATATCGTGCTCATACACCAAAAGCTAAGTGAAAAACACGTTTCCTTCTTTCCGCTGTGAAAGGATACATGATATTAATTTCCTGGTTACCGCTAATGTAACACTCAGCTCTGTGCAAAAATAAACACATTGAGCAGTTGTGCGGAAAATGACATAAGTCAAGCTTGTTCAACCCATGCCCATGGGCCGCATATACTCCTGGATGACTTTGAACAAGGCCTTGAATGAGGCCAATGCAAATTTGTAAACTTTCATTAAAAATTATGAGATATTTTTGCAATTTTTTTCTTTCAGCTCATCAGTGATGGTTAGTGTTAGTGTATTTTATGTGTGGCCCAAGGTGACGATTCTTCTTCCAGTGTGGCCCAGGGAAGCCAAAAGATTGAACACCCCTGACATAACTGAAGTTCTTTCAAAATGGAGTCGGAGCCACCATTTCAGAGGAACTGCCTTGCACCTTGAAAATTTGGACTATTTGGATTGGGCCAGGTCTGGGATTGGGCCAGGTCTGGGACTGGGCCAAACCTACATTGTCTTACAATTGTTAATAATACCAGCATGACAGTGAACATTCTGACCACAAGGACTAATGAGTATGGATTCTCTATCTGAAGATAGAATCAGTTTCATGTATACATGTATCATGTATAGCTGAGAGTAGCTCATCTTATCAGAACCTATAGGAATTCGTTCTTTTTTTAGTGTATTATTCTTTTCCTCTTTTAATAAAACCCCTTACCTCCCCCCACCTGTAATTGGGACGCTATTTGGGTTTCTGCTTGAATCTATGGTCACTGAATTGCAATTCTTTGATTACAAATAAATGCTTGTTGCCTCTCATTTCAGTTTTTAATTTTAGATTAACAGTTGTAACTAATCAGTTCTTAATGACTTTTTAAAAAGATGTTTTTTGCCTAAAATAGAACACTTTGAAAGATAATAAACAAAACGCAAACTAACTTGCAGTTACCAGAAAATTAGAGTTACAAAAGAGTCCAGGCTACATTATTTAATTGAGGATGGTATTCCTAATTGAACTGAACCCTATTATGTCCCAGCATAAAAATGAAGAATGTACTTACTTAGAATTGAGTAATACTCACTGGAAAATAAATTTCTGGCAAATGTGCAAAGTATGTGTGGTTCCCATAGAATTAAACAAAAATAGATCTTGTCAGAATAACAATAAAAATCCCAGTGGACTGACTAATAAAAAATGGCTGGCACAATTTGAATTCCATTACAAGAGCTAAAGTAAAACTTTAAAAAGGGGTAACACAGTAGAATAATTTACTATTCTTTGTAACTATAGCACTCATCTTGGAACTATCCTAGTGATTATGGCTTCAGATGAGAATTCAGACTACTGACCACACTGGAAAAAACAAAAATTACTTCTTTTATATTTTGGGGTTTCAACAAACTAACAGTGGGTCATCCAGATAGCATAGATGTTAGTCTTTGTGCTGATCACAGAAGACTCATACTTTAAATGCAACATCCTGTTTAGTTTGTGCTGTTTCTAAAACATCATTACGTTGGGGTGAGGTTTTCTTGCTATCAGATTCTAAAATAATATGATCAGACTATATTGTTTTTTCACATAAGGATGAAAATTATCATGTCAGATATTCAGTTCCCTCTCAATACAGCAGAGTCCCAAACCTCTTCCACTATCATGCAATTTTTACTACTTTCAACAAAAGCAATGATTTATAACCAGAGCTAAATGGTTATGCAATTTTCATGTCTTTGTAAGAATTTTCATATTAATAAACTCACTAATCAGAAAAATCCTTTATTCAGAATATGTCTTAGAAAACACAGTTATTTAAAATATAGTAAAATTCCAATTTGCTTATTTGTTCTTGGGAAAGAGTCTCCTAAAAGAAGAAGGAAAAGGTCCTGGTAAGGAAAAAATGGAATGCAAGCCATTTGTGTGTGTACAAGTGTGAGTTAGCTGGTTTGCCATTGGAAAGAGCTTAATGGGCTTATTTCCCACTCCCTAATGCTTTCTAAATGAAAGAAAAATATACCTGTTCGTGACTGTTACTAGGTCCGAAGGCCAGATCCATGCAAGCCCTAGAAGACTGGAGGGTAGCTCTCCACATGGACCTCATATTTACTGGTGCACAGGGCTCCCGTCTTCCTACCTCCAGTGGTCTCCGAATGGCGGTGGAGGCATCATGGAGTCATGGCTGGTATCAGGGAAATTCTCTCTAAAAGATTCAAAATTGTTTAGAAATCTCTACAATGTGTTTTTTGAATGGCATTGTTCCTGAGACGCATGGTGGCAGAGTAGAAAGAAAAGGGACTTTGATGTTAGATGGACCCAGTCTCATTATCTTGGTTCTACCTTTTCCAGCCATGTCATCTTGCATAACCTATTTTTATGTCTAAGCATTGGTTTCTGAATCTATGAAGTAAGGATAATAATAGATTTTGGGAAAGGAGTAAATTGGATAACATTTTTAGTGTGTCTTGAATATAAAAGATTAAGAATCTTAGATATTATTATCACTGTTGTCACTGTTGGTATAATTTTCTTCTCTAATTGTCACACTTAGAATTTATATTTCCTTCTTGTCAATTCAATATTTTTATTTTAAAGTCTCTAATTGTACTAAAATGTTGGTTAAACAACTGTCTCTCCTACTAGGTTGGATGGGTGTTGAGGGCAGTGTTATGGTCAATATCATCTTTGTATCCCTCCTTCTAGCCTGGCATTCAAAATATGAGTTGTTTTCTTTATGTTGAATATATCTGAATATATCAGAGCCTAATAAAGTGTATTTGAACCTCTTTTATTTAAAATCACTAAAAATATGCCAGTATTTCAAAAAGCCTAAGTCAACCTCCAGAAATGCTTATGAAATTTATTTCAACACAACCAATGCCAAGAGATAATGGCAATGTCAAAACACGCAGCAACACCTTACTGGGGCTTATTGCTATTTATCAGGAAATAGCTGAGTGTGTGTATATGCATTTGTCTCATTTGAAGTTTTCCTCTGAAATATGTGATACACAAGTGTTATTAGCCTCATTATACAAGTGAAGATGTGGGACAGATAAGATTAGTAAATATATTGCTGAAAGTATGTTATATAAGCAATGCTGACACTGGCACAGAAACATCACCAATTGTAATTCTTCTCCTTTGAAACAAAATATTTATGTCTCAAGATTAAGCACTAGTGTACAATAAGGGCCTACCTGGAGAGTTAAACATCTGCTGCTATTACAGTTACTGTCAATAATTTCCATTCTCAGTTGGAATTAATAATTTCCTTTCCATTCCAAAAGCATTTGTTCACATGGCACTTATTGTAGACGTATTCCCTCAAAACAATGAGACTAATTTTTCAACCTGAAATATCCAAAGTGTCCTTCACAGAGTAGGTTATCATTAGAAAGATTAGGTGTCCTTGGTTGGTTGATTTTTTAGTGAAATAAAGAGTTGTGCAGGTTGCTAACATGGTTTGGGGGGCTCCCTCTAACATTAGTCCACAAGCTTAACAAGGATGCAAAGTAAGACAAGTAAGTCCACAATGTCTAAGAAGGAAACATTACTATAAACACTTTTTTTACATTTCATGCATAAAGGGAAGAAGAACAGTTTTATATTTAATGTTGCTTTGGAATGTCTTACTAAAATCTATTGCAACTGTGCAATAAAAATTTCCTTCACCTTCTTTATAAAAATCATACGAGAAAACCCAGTAACCCTTTTCAACAACTGGCCCCTCTTCCAGGTGCATTCGCTGTCTCTGCCCTCAACAAGAGGCAGTGCCAGACAGAACATGAGATGTGTCCTCCACTCAGCTATTTTGCTTAACACACAGCATAAGCAGGTATGATCTCTGGAAGGTCATAAAGGGATATCTATCATATTAGTGGGAATCCACTGGGATTTGCTTTGCTAAAAGCAGAGAGATAACTAGGTAGAATAGACAACATTCCCTTTGCCACCCCAAATGCTTTCCCATTGGGCCAGCTGATGCTTGAAATTCTACAAGTATAATTTTATTCCTTAGTTCCCTAATGAGAATATTCCTGGGGCTGGGGGTAGAGAAACACATCAAACCTTTATTCATCATTTTCTCTTTCTGCCTCTTTGAAGAAAGGAGTTGATCGGATCCTTTCTCGAGAGCAGTGTAATAAAGAATAAGGGCTATTGGGTAAAGAGGAAACAGGAGGGAAAGATCACTAGCCAGCTTTTCTTGGACCACATGTAATTGCTAGGTCCTTCTGTCCTGGGAATATCCTCACCACTAAAAGAACAGTAAAGAATCTTAGAACTAACTAGTCCTGTAAAGGAATTGATGTGTTAGCTAGACTTGGAGATGAAATGTCATTTTCTGCAAGTTCTCCATAATTAAGTTGTCTTTTGCTCAAGATTCTGATATAATGACACATCCTAGAAGCTTTTAAAAAAGATATCTCTATGAGATATCTAAATTATAAGTGTGGTCATTATATCCAAACAGAAGTGCAAGCCTTTTTTCTTTTTTTTTTCTTAATGCTAGGAACATTGGAGAACAGAAACCCGTTCATCTTCCATAACACTGTTCAACTGTTCTTAAAAAACTGTTTGCTGATAAATTCTTCAGTGCTATTTTCTTCTCTTGCTGGTAGATCAAGGGCTTCAAGGCCCAGGTCTCAAGCTGGCTTACTTCCTCCAGTCTCTATCAGGGCAACTGCAGTTGTGGTAACAATGGTGGCAGCTTTGATAGCCTGTCCTATCTCGGTCCTTCTTTCCCTAATTCCAAACTTGGATGTGGTCAACCTTTTCCTTTCAAAGATATCCATGGGAACTTGACAGCTTAGACTTTTATTTTGCATTAGTGCAAAAACTACATTTTAAGCATTGCAATAATTCCATAGTATTTTAACTTACCACTTGGATATGTGAGAAAGGTCACAAAAAATGAAAGTAGAATATGCTTAAAAAAAAATCCCTGTATGGTGATTATAGCTAACAATATTATATTGTATACTTGAAAGCTGCTAAAGAGTAGATCATAAATGTTCTCACCACAAAAAAAGAAAAGGTTGGGTATTGGGGGTGAGAAAATATGATGAAGGTGGACAAAAGATACAAATTTCCAGTTATAGGATAAAAAAGTACTGGAGATGTAATGTACAACATGACTATAGTTAACATTGCTGTATAGTATATTTAAAAGTTGCTAAAAGAGTATATCCTAGAAGTTCTTACCACAAGAAAAAATATTTTGTAACTATATGAGAGATGGATATTAACTAAACTGAGTGAGATAATCATTTCATATTATATGTACATCAGGTTATTATTCTATACACCTTACACAGTGCTGTATATTAATTACATCTCAATAAAATTGAATGGGAAAAAAGAAACAATGTGAGGTGTTGGATATGTTAAGTAACATTATTGTGGTAATCATACATATATCAAGTCATCATGCCATACACCTTAAACTTTTAATGTGTCAATTATATCTTACCAAAGCTGGAAAAAAATCCTTGTGTAGTCAAGAATAAGAAAAACAAACAATACAACAATAATCCGATATAAGATTGAACAGTGGTCTATGTGAGATGTTCTGTGATATAATCTTTGGCTAAACTATTTTCTTCGTTTTGCCCAATACTTGTATATAAACTAACCTGACATGGTTTATAGGCTAGCAGGAGCATTTTGTCTATTGCTCAGACTTGAGCCTAGAACTGACCTCCATTTTCTGCAGTACGAAAGAAACTACGGTATGTGGGCTTCACATTGCCACAGGAAACATAGCAGCTGAAGAAGTCTATGCAACCCCAGTGCAAGTTCCTCGGCACTCCTTCTATGTTCCTTTACCTTGACTCCTGTTGAGCCTTCTCTTTCAGCCACCCAGTTTATTCTGCCTTGGTTTCTAGAAATAAATTCACTTCAATTTACAACCCAGTTATCTCTAGAAATTAAGTGCTTTACAGACATTTTCTTATTTAACCTGCAACACCACACAAGAAACATAGTTTCTTTACTGCAGCAAAAAAAATTAGGTGCACATAATCTGAAATGTCTGCACACAGCAAGGTGATAAAGCTGTTGAGACAAGAAATCAAAAGTTAATTCATTAAAATATGATTATCCCATTTCTTTAAAATCCAAGGATTTTTGGTGTGCCACCATCAGGAAAGTATGGATAAATGGTACTTAGCAAGTGGAAAAAATACTTTAACCTTTCTGATAGAATTCAGCAAGCATAAGAATGTCACAGTTAGAATCAGTTGTCTTTTTCAAATTTAGGTGGCCTTTTTTAAGTGGAGCAATTGAAGTCTAATTAAACACAAAGAAGTTAAGTTTCCACTCAAGAACTAATTTCTAAATTCAAAAATTGTTTCAGTGCCAAGTCTCTGTTTATTTTTAACTGAAAAATAATTAATTAATAGAAGACTTAAAATGTTGGCTGTGCAGACTAAAGTATTTGATATATTCTCATAAAGAGTATATTTGGTAATTTTACTAGCTACCTTTAGATGTCGAAGAAGTAGAAAAGACTTGAAAAATAAAGTCATTGATAATGAATGCTGCAACCAACTTAGTATGGCAGAATAGTCACCAGACAATATAGAGAGATAAAACTGTTCAGTATCAGGCTGTACCTTTCATTCATGAAAAAAGGGAGGGGTGAGGGATCAATACCTGGCTTTTTACCCAATATCAACTTAACTTTACAAACTCCATGGAGCAGATTAGTTTAATGAGGAGATGTGGGAGGAATCCAGCATGGTCTTTTCCCTGCCCTGATAAAAATGAAGTACCCCAGGAGGCCAGGGAAACTCAGCAGTTGAGTGCTTGCTTCACAATTGTAAGGTCCAGGGTTCAATCCCCAGCCCCAGCCTATGCAAACCCCATATGTTGAACTGTAACGCAACTGGTAATGGCCAGGATGACTCAGCAGTGAAGGTTCACACCCCCCATGCAGGAGGCCCCCAGTTCAGTTCCTGCCCCACATGGCTCCACATCCACCTGTGTGGAATGAAACCATGTCACAACTAGTGATGTGCAACTGTGGAGACTGCTCTAGGCCCTCCCCTCTTTTCTCTCTCTCTCTCTCTCCCTCTCACTCTCTCACTTTCTCTCTCTCTCACCTTCTCTCAAACAATAAAATAAATCTTAAAAAAAAAAAAAAGAATCCCAGGGCTGGTATATCCCTATTCACTGCAATTTCTCACAATAAGGATGGTTTAGGCAATTAAAAACAATAATAACAATTCTTACATTTATATGGGACTTAAAGTGTTTTCAAAATGCTTTCATATCCTTTCTCATTTTGTCCTCACCCAACCCATTATCTCCATTTACCAAATGCAGACACACACAACTTCCTTGAAATCCAGGCTGCAAGCACTCAACACCATGAGGCGCAATGTTGAGATATAATCCAGAATTTGGAGCAGATCAGAGAGAAACATCTGTGCCATACCCCTTGCCTGGCCCTCAAAGGCTGAGAGTAGAGCTACTGTCAGACACAAGTCACCAGTGTGAGGTTCTTATGGGGGTGAACAATCTATTGGACCTCTGCATGTAGATTAAGGACAAAGGCTCTGTGGCATCCTGCTCTCCCCTGAACCCCTCCTTCGTAGGCTGAGTCACTGTGTCAGAATTAGCAGAATGTGCACTCTTATAAACTAGACCCTGTTAGGTACTCCAATGTTCCAGCCCTACAGAGGTGTGCAGTCATGCCCACTGCAGAGTATTTATACAACAATCACTGTAGCTCATACTAGACTGGCTGTAGTGTACAGAACCCAATATGAGATCCACCATGAAAATCTTTACATTCTGACTCTAAAGTGTACTATAGGAATTATTTCCACTCCAATCAAAATTAAGTCAAAATGAGACACAGTCAACATTTTCTAAGAAACAAAGCATGAGCCCATTGTATAGATCAGGGGTGGCCAACAAGTCGATCGCGGTCCACCGGTCGATCGCGAGGCCAATTTTGGTCGATTGTCGATCGCTTGCAATGTCTGGGGTGGAATTCCGTGTACCATGGACTTTGAAGCGATTGTAGAAGACAAAACTTTCTAGCAATAGTTTAATGCATTCTGGGAATTTGCCAACGTCATAAATTCCTAGAATTCTGACAGCCTGACACTGTGATCTCCGCCCACCCAGACAATACATTTTGACTTATGTGTTACACTTGTCACCGGACACAACGCGTGAACGCAACAGTTACGACTTGACTCATCGAAGAACACAGTCAGTTAGCTTGAATATTTGGTAGTGTCATACGGTAGCTTCTTTTCTTTTGTATTAACAGTATTATTATCAATCAATATTATTTATCCTCGGTGACCACGTTGAGTTTCAATTTTTCTTCTGTTTAAAATGTAAGTACCTTTTCTTTGTTTT
>PVKE010045674.1:0-12532 GCA_004027555.1 Craseonycteris thonglongyai | reverse complement strand
TGTCTTCAGTGCATAGTTATTTCTATTTTACTTTTTGACAGATAGAGAGAGAGACAGAGACAGAGACAGCTAGAGAACCGAACTGTGGGAACTCCCCAGTTCAGCATGTGGGTCCGCCTGGGCCGGAGCCGGGATTCGATCCTCGGTCCTCATGGCCTCAAAGCGAGCGCTCAACCCGCTGAGCTGTCCCGGCTTTCCCTAAACTGTAATATTTAGAATCAATGACTGAGGAAAATAGAAATTCTGATTCCTGAGAAAAAGCAATAACAATAATATTATTATAAGAAACAGCTTTAAATTTAGACATGAGGGGAGGGTAAAGAACAACCATAAATACCTGGTATCTCAAAAGATATTGGCACTCGTACCTCAAACTAAAGCAACATATTTGTACTCTTTTCAGTACTCAATATATGAATCTTAAATAAGCTGACTAATTTCTATATTCTCACTTACACAACGTTTTGTACATGAATCTGAAAGGTAGTCATTTTAAATAAAACATTTTTAGAATCAAATGAGAAAATTTTCAATGCTGTGAAATATATCTCAATCCATCAACATAAAGTCATCACAGTTATAGTTTCTAGCAGCACCATGATCTTAGTTAAATCTGTGCAGTATCCAGAAGAAACAATGCAGCAGTACAGATGTGTTTTTGTTTTAATGAAGACACTGTCAGTAACCAATAGGGCAAGTGATTCGTTAAGGTAGACCCCTGGAATTTGATGCTTCTTTTTGAAGACCCCAAAACTTTCTCTTCAAGTACTTAGGAATAATCAGGTCCTGAGAGACTAACCCTTGCTATTTAAAATGCTGACAGTGTTGAAATATACACTAAAGTTTTGGTATACTATTTTACAATGGAAAATAATGCGACAGGGTCTTGAAATACTGTCAGTGTGATCAGCACATTTTCTCCTTTGGATCCAACACTGTGGGAAGCCAAATCAAAGTCAGAAATCACTTTATTGATTCACCACAAGAACTAATGGTCTCAGGAGAGAGAAGGACTCAAAAGGACATCACATCAGCACATTCTCTTCACGAGATAAACGTGCATGAGAATCTGCTGGTGGCTTAGTGAACACGGAAACAAAACAAGGACATGGGTGAATCAGACCTTTACGTACCGAAGAAAGCTAGAAGCCACTCCCATGATTTGATGAGTTTCCCTTTAGGAATGGAAATATACATCCCTTTGGCTGCAGAACTTCATAGTTCAGTTCTCACCGGGACAAGACCCCGGCCCAGTTCCTGCCCTGTGCAGCCCCGCCCACCTGTGGAATGAAACTATGTGGAAAAACCAATGATGTGCAACTGTGGAGACTGTTCTGGGCCCTTCCCCTTCTCTCTGTCTCTGACTGTATCTCTCTCTCTCTCTGTCAAAAATAATAAATAAATCTAAAAAAAACCCATTATATATATGTTTTGTTACTTATGTAATATATAAATTACATTTATATATATACATGTATTTATATAAATACATTTATTTTTTTCTTTCTATGTAGTTATGTTTTAAAAGCAATCTATTTTCCTACTTAATTAATTCTTAGGGAGTATATCGGTGTAGTACTAAACATTGTCAACTTTATTATTTTCTCTTTTATACATGATTAGGTTATGTAAAAAGTGTTTCCTTACATATTTAAGATTTTATGTGAGGCGTGCAATGATAAATACACTCAAAATCAGCTACTCCTTACTCCCAATCCTAAATTCTTTGCCACTGTATTAAACTACTTGGTGATTTCCTGGTAATTTTTTATTTTTCCTAAATTCTTTGTGTCATTAACAGTTCTTTTTGATAATGCCCTTGCCTCTTCAATATGAAGAAAAAAATGTTTCAGTACACATACCATGACATGTCTTTGGTCTTTCCATAGCAAACTGATGGATAACACTTGTTCATATGTAACCACCTTGTCTTATTTCTCATTGTAGCAGCTGTTTAAATGAACTTCTGTCTAGTCAACCCCAATAAAACTTACTTTTATCAAGGTCATCAATCACTATGTTAGCAAATTCAGTGTTCACTTCTTTGATTTGTTTTAATATGTTCATAAAAAGTAAATACTGGTTTTATAAAATAATTTCTGCTTTTGTAGACTGCAATTTTATATATATTTGGGGGGGGGTCTCTTTTTATTTCACCACCTGTGTGTTGTTATTTTTTCTTTTCTAGTATTTTCTCTTTGACATAACCTAATCTTTTAATGCTCCAGGTTTAGTTCCAGATTTTCTTCATGTCAACCTGTACACCCTCTCCCTAGGTAACCTCATTCAGTCTCATGACTTTATACATCATCTGTATGCACAAATTTGTATTTCTAGCTCTGAACTTCTCCCCAGAACACCAGACAGTATATTCAGTAGCCAAATGTATATCGATTATTTTATACTTAATGCTTACAAAATGTACTTTTTAACTTGCTTTTACAGTCATCACCACAAAACCTTCATTCTTATGCCTCCCTTTGTTTTCCGTTTCACTAAATGGCATTACCATTTGCACAACTGCTCAAGCCAAATAGCTACAACTCATCAGTTATACTTGTTTCTCTCCAATATACTCAACCATCAGTATATCGATTTGTTGTATATTTAGGATACTATTTACATGTAATGCCTTGGAATTTGAACTTAATCCATTCTATTCAAGTTCCAAAACGTTTGAGTTCCAAGACAAGAGTGGGTGTTCAGATAAAGCTACGGCCAATACATCTCATGCGAACAACATGTTGGCATTCAGATTCCAAAGCGGCATTCGGATTCCAAAACAGCATTCAGATTCCAAGGCAAAATTTGCTTAATTTTTTTCATTCAGATTCCAAGTTGTTCAAGTTAAGGGGCATTCGGATTCCAAGGTATCACTTTATATCTTTAATCAGACAATTTCCCTGTGCTTCCATTGCTACCCACTTGCTTTTCTACATCCCTACTACTGCCAGAATGCTTCAACCAGTGATTATTTCTAGTTTAGGCTGTTACAATATCCTCTTAACCATTTTCTGTGCTTCAACACTTAGCCCCTTCAATCTAATTCTCCACCCAGGAATTAGAATGAGTTTTTAAAACACAAAACAGATCAGAGTTTTTTTTGTTGTTTTTTTTTCTCCTTAATCCTCTTCATTTCCTTCCATTCTTTAATCATATTTAGTATTAAATACACAGTTTTTATCCTTGTCTAAATGATTCTAAATTATCTAATCCTGTCTGATCTCCTGCTAACCTCTTATAAGAACACTTGTGATTACAGTGAGCCCACCCATATAATCCAGGATGATCTCCACATCTCATGATCCTCTTTTTAACCACATCTGCAAAATCCCTATTGCCATTTAAGGCAACATGTTCAGGTGTTCCAAGAATTAGGACACGGATATCTTTGGGAAGTTACTATTCAGCTCACCACAGATCACTACCTTCATCCCTGACACAGGCATTTCCCTACTCAATTTTGCATTCTTTCATGTTGCTGTACATGTACTAACCACACTCCTTTGTTTATATTTTGGTATACTCATCCCCATTGTGTGTTTGACTCTTCAGTTTTTGGTCACTCTTGGTTACTTTTCATTATTCAGGTCTCAGGTAAAATGTCCCATCTTTAAGGAAACTTCTTTAACTGTCTAAAACTTTGTGAATATCTAATACCATCACTACCTTTCATCTCTCTCTACTCTAGTACTCTATACTTCACTATATAGCACATCCTATTCTAAAGGTATCTGTTGTGTTTATTTTAAAATTTACTCTATGTGTCTTACTATCACTTAAACTATGAATGCTGAAACATGACTGCCTAGTTCACATTACTATATCCCCCTGGAAAAGTTGTTAGAACATTGTAAAGTTTTGGCAAATAGGTATAAACAAACAAACAAATAACTAAACAAACAATATCTCCAAATGAAGAAATTGGGTGTTCTTAAGTGTCAGTTGATGTTCACTAGATATATTCTGCAAAATCTACCCCAATTTCTTTCTTCGCATCATTTCCCTCCTTGGGAAACTTGCCATTATTCTTTCTATCCATCCCAACACTATCTATTGTTTATCCAATAAATCAAAATGTATTCATTCATTCCTATAAATGTTGTAGACATAGGTAGCTATAACTTTGAGTCAGATGGGAGCTGATGTTCTTTCCAAAGTTTCAGGTATGCTTTGTGCAACACCATCGCAACCAGGAGGCAGGTAACCCCACCTCCACAATTGTAGTATTTGTTTTTAACTGCATGACTTCCTTTATTTGAGCTGCCTTTTAATTTATTGCATACCCTTTTTATTAACTTATTTTGGTATTATTCAATATATACAATCTTTTTGTATTTATTGGAAAATAAGTGATACACAAAAAGGTCATTTTCATGCATTGTGGCTGAGAGGGAGGGAAATAATCGTGTATATGTAATTAGGCTTTTTTTTTAAATTAGACTATGATCAGAATACTGTTAATCTTAGATCTTTTTTTTTTTTTTTAAGTGGAAGAGCCACAAACATTGGTGCCCTTTTCAGACTATTTCTCTACTCATCATCCACAGACTTTTTAAACAGATTTTTTTTTAAGCTTTTCTTTTTTAAAAAATTTTCTCCGTTGCAAAGAATGTTTCCTAAATTGTATGGGAGCAATAGTATTTTCGATGTTTTAATGACATCCATATACTTGTACTGTATTTTGTACTACAAGGCAGCTGTTTTCAATAATGTCCTGCTGTAATTAAAAAAAAAAACAAAAAAACAGAAAACAAACAAACAAAAAAAACTCTACCATTAGAAATAATGGTGACCAATCACCATTATCTGCCTCTAAAATGAAGCATTGCTAACACTCCTTTGGTAATTTTTGAATCATTATTAACTGGCCATTCAGCAAATATTAACAATATTTGTTAATTAACAGTATAATATGTACAGATAATAATTAACATATATGGCCCTCATTATATTTTAACTTCCCCAAGGGCAAGAATCATGTCTCATTCTTCTCTGTCTACTTTTGTGTTAGTGTTACCAACATAACCAATATTCAAAATAAAGTAACATGATGATTAATTCAATGAAGTGAATATTGGGACTGCTCGAAACAAGAAGTTGTCAAATGGTTTATAATTTATTAACTAAACGTGAAGATACCTCTAGAAGAACCTGAAAACATTATATTTAAGTGAAATCTATGAGTATCAGTTGAAGGAAAACAACTTTTTCCTGAAACAGATGTCACTGTTAAATTTTTTCAAAAGATAAAAGTATGATGATAATGCAAATATAATATAAACACATTCTAATTTTTTTCAATTCATAAATTTATGAGAGAACCAGACATATGTTATAGCTATAAAAAAAGATTTCAAAAAACAGACACATTATAATAGATCAGAAATTTTGAATGATTATGCAAATAGAGACAAAATTGGTTTCCATTAGAGAAGGAAGTAGGGAGAGTCAATTGAATATCTACAAAACAAGAAAGAATATACATAACAGGCAACAGATAACAATTTATCTGTTGTCTATAGATAAACAATTGTCTATAGATAACAATTATCTTTGCATTATTATATATTACCTCTAATTCAGAGTTGTAAAATAGCTCAAAGTCAAGGGAAGATGGGAATAAGGTAACCCAAAGGAATGCCCCTTAAACAAGGCTAGTTTTCCTTGGAGCATAAATTTTTCCCTGTCATTGAACTCAGGCCTTTGTGTAATTAAATGAGCTGAAAGTTAATGGCTCAGTGTATTTATTAAAATAATAAGAAATGTATCATGCATTACCTTATAATTAGAAACTAATACATATAGGTTCATATGATTTTGTTTTTAAGTGCTATTTTTCTAAATATTGTTTTATTTAAATTTGACACGTTTCTTTTTTTCTTTAAGATTATTTTATTGTTTTGACAGAGAGAGACACAGATGGAGAGACAGAGAGAAGCGGGAGGGCCCAGAGTGGTCTCCATAGTTGTACATCATCAGTTTTTTGGGGTTTTTTTTAAGATCTATTTTATTGATTTTTGACAGAGAGAAACAAAGAGAAGGGGGAGGGCCCAGAGCAGTGTTCATAGTTGACATTAGTTTTTCATATAGTTTCACTCCACAGGTGGGCACAGGCCTGTGCAGGGCAGGAACTGGGCCGGGAGCCTCTCACATAGGTCCCGGCAAGAACTGAACTGGGGGCACACCCCAATTCAGCATGTGGGTCCGCATGGGCTGAGGCCAGGATTCGATCCTCGGTCCCCGGGGCTTCAAAGCGAGCGCTTAACCCAATGAGCCATCCCAGCTTTCCCAACGTCATCAGTTTTTGACATGGTTTTGTTACACATAGGTGGGCAGGGGCCAAGCAGGGGAGAAGCCAGGCCAGGAGCCTCCCACGTGGGAGGCATGTCCCTGTGAGTTGGGAGCTGAACCATAGGCCTCCTGCATGGGAAGCTCACCCAGGTGAGAACCTAACTGGGGGCACACCCCAGTTCAGCATTTGAGTCTGCACAGGCTGGGGTTAAAATTCAATTCTTGACCCCGGGACTGCAAAGCCAGTGCTCAACCCACTAAGCCATCCTGGCTTCCCCTAGATTTGGCATGTTTCTGAACATCATTGTAAATATTCTCCAATATAGTCTTGGCTTCTTAATTTTGTTTGTTTTTGATATCTAGAAGTCATAATTCTTATATAATTAATTAATTGCCCTCTTTATGATTTTATTTTGTGTATTATTATGTTTTAGAAGTACTTGTCTTCCATTCTCAATGAACTGAGCATTTACTAATATTTTCTTGTAGCTTGTTAATTTTTAAAAATTTATTGCATATAATATGAGTCACTTGGAAGTTATTTTGATCTAAGAAAAGATGTAGAGATCTCATAGCATAATTTCTTGATAGTTAACTACTCACTAATGTATTACTTAGTTTATCCTTGCTACCTTAGTAAATGCAACATTGTGTACATACCTACAGAAATAGCTTACTATTTTGGTGTGTTTGTGTGTGCAATTGTGTGTGCTAGGTATGAATAATAAGCAGCAAAAATTTGTCTCTTTGTTTCATGTTCTCATGATTTCTACCTGATTATGTATTCATAGCTATTTATTTTCCATACAAATTAATTTTTAAGAATTATTTAAAATAATACAATAGAAGGTAATCCTTCTGTTTTTTATTCCTTGTAATAAGAAAGTAACCTTCAGTTTTAATGCAAAATATAAGTTGAATTTTAACACATACTTATTTGATATGAATATATTCCTCATACGCTTACATATGCCTAAATTCTCATATGGAATTTCACTCTGTTACTTTGAATTAAGATTGATTATTGAAAATATAGCTATTTGGGAACATATGTATGTATATTTTACTGTATTTATTATATATTGCTGCATAACAATTTATTTCAGGATTTAGTGTCTTAAAACAACAAACATTATCTCTCATTTTCTCTGGGTCAGGATTTCAGTAGCAGCTACGAGTAGCAGGGTAGCTTTGACTCAAGGTTTCTTACACAGTTGCACTCATACTGTCGTTAGGGCTGGCAACTATGTGAAGGCTTGACTGCAGCTGAAGGATCCACTTCCTAGAGGGCTCATTCACAGATTTGAGTGTTTGCTTTGTGAGTCTCTCCGAGACTGCTTTAATATTTTCATATTATAGCAGTCAAATTCCCCTAGAGCTAGCAATCCAAGAGAATGTGAATAATGAGAAAGTGGTAGTGCGTTTTCTGACCCAGTGTTTGAAGTTACTATCATTCCTGCCTTATTCTATTAGCTAGAAGTGAGTTAACAAGTCTGGCCAACTCAAAAAGAGAGGAATTAGGCTTTATTTTCTAAATAGAAAAATATCAGAGAATCTGTAAATATACTCTCATATTTTAAAACCAGCACATTTACTGAGTTTGAGAGTCTTTTCTCTTAATTGAAGTTTTTCCAATTTAATTAAAGGTGTTTATTTGGACTTAATTTTTGAAATTTATTCTTTCTGGCTTACTTTTTTCATCATTCTTTTTCATCTGGATGTGTTTTTCTCTATACTTATGAAGTCAGTTATGGTCAGTATTATTTTATTTTTTATTCTTTGGGGTGGTAATTGTTCCTTTACATATTTGATTTTAACTCACTTGGAATACAATGGGCTGTTTGCCTCTGAAGGATCAGAGTTGTCTTCATCTAAGTAAGTTTGTTTATCTCATATTTGTTTCCTATTATTTATTTTATTATGATCTGCTATTATATTATCAGTTTCTTCTCTAGGAAGCATAATTTTATCTTTTTTTATTCCTTGTTCTTTTTTTAGTGCCTAGTAAATCACTAACTAGTTTTCCTGCTGTGTTAATTTCTATTTTTTTTTTATCTTTTGTTTTAAAGGTTTATTTTATAGTTTAAGACAAGGTGAGAGAGAACCCAAAGCAGTCTCCACAGTTGTCCATCATTAGTTGTGACATGGTTTCATACCACACAGGTGGGTGTGGGACTGTGCAGGATGGGAACCGAACTGGGGTCTCCTGCATGGGAAGTGAGAACCGTTTTTGCCAAGCCATCTAGGCAGTTGCCAGTTGCACTGCAATTCAGCATATGGGGTTGCACAGGCTGAGGCTGGTAATTGAACCTCAGACCTCACAATTTTGAGGCAAGCACTCAACCCCTGAGCTATTCTAGCAACCCTCTAGTTTTGTTTTCTCATAGTCATTTTTAATTCTACTGTAATATTTCTGTTTACTTACATTCTATATTATAATATTTAGCTCTCTTTATTTTCGCCTTTTTTGTAGGCAACTTATTTTTTTTTCTATTTTCAGGTCTAGCAACTCTTGTTTTTCAGCTCTAATTTCATAAAGTCTATATGTTTTACAATTGTTTTTGAGAACACAAAGTCCATATTGTTTAAAAATGAGTGAACTCTTTAGAGCAGATATTTTAAATATGACCTTTAACTCTTGAATATTATATTTTCCTGCTACCAAAATTTTACTGAATGCTTTCATGAGCCAAATTTGCTTCTCTATTTTTACTTATTCACTTTTAAAGGTTTACTTAGCTCTGTTTTTCAAAACTGGGGTTGATTAGTTTGCTTGGGATTCTTTCAAAAAGTTTTTAGACTCTATTCCAATAATACTGTGCAATGTATTATAAGGATGGCAAAGGAGTGAATTCATTGGTACATTACTTTTTGCCCTCATGTCTGGTAAAACTTGAGTAATTCTATTAATGCCCACTTTAGTAAGGTGGAAACATTGGCATTTCAAGGAGAAGGACCACCTCTTCATCCTCCCTGCTGAGATGGGTATTTTCTGGATTTATAAGCTAGCATATTTTCTCCTAGTGTACCTCTTTACAAAGCATTTAATAGCAAGAAGCCTGAGGAATCAAAGGAAATGATTCATGCCAGGCATGCAAAGGGTGTCAATGTCAGTTGGTTGTTTTTGTTGTACCAAATGCATTATTTTCTTTTGAAATAGATTGGTCTGTGGGATCTCTCTCAATCTTGTTTGGTAAGTTTTATACATAGAATATCTTTACATTTTCAAGATGTTTCATAAATAAAGGCTTTTCTTTCTTTAAAAAAATATAGCAATTATATTAGAACTCAGACAGGACTAGAGATAGACTTTTATCCTCATTTGTACATAATACTCAGGGATGTACTCAATCTTTCTTCCATTATAATTTAACTTCACCTGGAGGAGAGAGGGCAAGATATGTAAACTATCTTAATTTTTCTGATTTTCCTTAAGGCTTTGAACCTTGTTTTGGGGGTACATTTCAATGAAGCACAATTATCCCTTTTTAAACATGTGCTTCCATAAAAGTTTGGCTTTGTTTTGTTATACAATTTTATGACACATTATATTGTAGAGTCAACTCACTTTTTATTAGCACATGCACTGCTCAAAATCGGTCACCCATTTATTTCTTATAGCTACCAACATTTCCTATTTAGTTATTGTATTCGTAATTTCATTGGAATAGAGTATCCTTCTCAGTATTCTGACACAACCCATGATTTTAGATCAAGACATATACCCAATTAACTCATTTTTAGTGGGAAAAAAAAACAAACTGACTGTCAAAAGTGTTAGGTGATATCCTACTCATTTGCCCTAATTTTCAGTCTTTAGAGAATGGCTGTAATGGAGAGTTCAGAAACTGCAACTGCTTTCAGTATTCTTTTATCTTTTCCTTTTTTTTTTTTTGTCTCAATGACTTTTTTATTTTATTAGTACAACAATAACATTCACAATTTCATATAGTATTAAATTATGAATGTACATTATCAATGTTACCGGTTTGCTATTTAAACTAAAGTTTTTCTATTATTTTTAATAAAAAGAGTGTTCAATCTCTCAATTAATTTTTATGATAATTAATTATATAGGTAATTCTCTATAGGTAAAACCACAAAAAAATTACATATAGTTGAATAATTATATCTATCTAATTCTTTCAAGATTAACATACCTAACATGGAGTCCATTATTTTTATGGAAAATGTATTGCAGTGATTCTACCTCTCAGAGATTAAAGTTAAAACAAAGCCATGATTATCCTAGGTTCTTGTTTTGTCTTCACTCCCATTCTGAAGGGGGCCTGGAACAATTTTAAATTCTCTATTCTTCTGTAATCCCACATACATTGCTATAACCTTGGCCCTAATGTGACCTTCTGACTTATCTTTTCTAATTTGTAGTAGCAGAAAGTCAGAGAGTGTAGAAACAGAATGTTATAGGAGATGAAAATATGTCCAAGATGGAGACCTGAGGAATGGCAATATTTAGAGGCCACATAGGAGGTGGACTATCTAACCCAGACTGAGAGTGAGGACATATAAAATGAGGACTTAAAAAACATTAATTAAACTGATTCAAAATTAAATAGCTTTCATTGTTGTAGCCTGAGCAAAAGCCTGGCTACAACAGAAAATTTTGTTGTAGTTGCCATTTTTGCTAAGATGGGCACCGTTAGGACACAGTGGCACACCAAGGAGACTGTGAGGTTGAAATCCAAATGATTTGGTGGATAGATTGATGGATTGGAATTTTTGACGAAGCAAAAAAAAGATAGGTAGGCCTTTTGCAGAAGGATATTATCAATGAAGTAAGGAAGAAAAGTCGATTGCATATAAAGGTCAAATTTTGAATGGGATGGTTGGAATTTGCTCAAATTCCACCTGATATCCATTTTCTCAAATGAAGATTTAATCACAGTGGCAGGCTGGAAGTAACAATCTAAAAGATGAATCACAGTTTTAACAATGGAAAGTATCTTTGGTAGGTGTGGCAAAGTCTTTGATTTCCAATTGTATTTCTGATTGTCTTGAAATAGAAATATTTTTCATTGTTATCAAGTAAAATTTATTAACATTTAAGTATGTTACCTAACAAAAGAATGTGAAAACAGCATTTGTTTATTGGTTTGTTTTCCAGGTCTAACTGGTCAATCTCAGTTATTGTTTTTAATGTAGAATGCTTTCTTGCTCTTAGATTCTTTTGCATTGCTTTGCTACATTTATGACTTTGGATTTGTTACTTATATTTTTTTATTTAAAAAAGTACACATACTATCTTTATGCCCTTGCAAAAGAAGGTAAATTGTTTAGCTTTATTTTAGTATATTATTTTATAAATTTTTATAAACTAATATGGTTTTCAGTTACAATATTATTTATAACATTATTTGTATCTCAGCATTTTTTCTAGTATTTTCTTTGTTTCATAACCATGCCAACAATAATTTAGGACATTATTTTTACTGGTTTTACTACTACTTACTACCTTTTAATTTTAAATAGCATATGTGATTTTTTACTTTGTCACTTTATTTTTTAAATAATTAACCAGTTTTTAAAAAAATAGTATTCTCAGGAAACATGTGGACATATTGTATGTCTGTGTACATGAATGTCTGCATGTGTGGATGTGGTGATATATGAATTAAATTTCATGTTCAAAGCCATCTCCCTAATGACCTTAAATATTAATTAATTGGATTGGAAATATAGAAAAGAATTTGGAAAGCATCAGTATTTTGTTATATCTGTGAGGACTTGAGGAAAGAAAACTGGTTACTACAATCCTTTCACTTCATAATACTTTTCTCATCTTAGCATTAGCATAGCTTAGGAGTTTAAGAGATTATTATACTTCAGACTTCATGCAATGAACCATAGCTGTGAGGAAATCACAGTTTTCTTGTTTTGTTTTGTTGTTTTGTTTTAGTTTTCCAAAATAGAAATTTGATGTTATAAGAGATAAGAAAAGGAACACAACAAATCATTTAAACATGTTTTTAACAAGTATAGAGAAAACATTTAAGTTAATAAAGTTTAATTTAATCTATGTCTTATTATTTTTCAAATAAAAAGGACTGTATGTTTAGGGGAGAAGAAATATATTACCAGCTTCAATATAGATTACGAAGAATAATGCACTGAAGCATCTTTTCCCTTTCTTTGACTGAAGGCTGCAAAATCACAACTTCCACGCTTCTCCTGTTATCTGTATCCTCATTAGCTTTCTAATGAAATTTATTTGAATTTT
>PVKE010045673.1:0-12524 GCA_004027555.1 Craseonycteris thonglongyai | reverse complement strand
TTAAATTTCAACTTAAAATAAATTCTACTGCTGAAGGTAAGAGTCTATAGATATCTAAAATGTACCCATCTTTCTTCAAAGATAAAATAGATGGTGAGGTTTCTGCTTTAAAACTATAACTAGAACAGAGCAAACCCGGGATACATTTACTAAGGAAAGAACACAGGTACGTCTTCACAGTTCTAGCTTCTTCTGAAAAAATGATCATAATTTATCAAGCAAAGTGTACATTATAATGATTCCTTCATGGTATTCACTGCAGGTTTCATGTATCTTATAATAATTCCAAATATGCAATGTATTTCCTGCTTCTCATGATATAAGCCCAGAATCCTTCCTCGGGACCACATACTAAATAATTCCCAGTGGTATACTCTGGTGCAATTTTTCTCCAATCTAGCTAATTCCTTATCCATCAGGGTGTTTGCTCAGTGTTTATTGGATGCTGAGTTTACAGGATACAAAAATGTTTATCCAATCCACTGAAAAATTTGATTGGTCTTTGTTTGTAGCAATGGGTAAAAAAAAATTCTGAAAATTTACTGGCTTTTTGGGCTGCACTGAGTACGGTAGATTTGTTTTCCTATTTTGTTGATAATACCGGATCAGGAGTTCCAGTGTGACAGGTGGCTGCATAGCCTGGGTTCTAAGACAAGATAGTTTTCCCACTGGAAGGCCCATCATGGGCACTGTCCATCAAGGTCTCAAACCATTTATTCAAATGGAAGCCTGATTAGCCTTATAGTCTGTACCTGTTGTTCCCCTACAGTATTCATAGCCCAAACCAGAAATTGCAAAAGTAAATATTAAAGCTTCTCAGAAACTGGAGGGGTAACTGCCAGTTTATTGATGTAATTCACATGAAAATCTCATGTTTCTTTAAAACTACCTGTCATTATACAGAATGGGAACCTAGAGGAAAATAAGTATGTATTTGGGATGGCTGGAAATAAGAAAATGTCTCATTCTCTTTCACTCACTGCATTTTAATCCACCACAATTAGATTTTTAACATGAAACAAGAATACATCAAAGATTTTACTATTTCACAAAACCATCACATCAAAATGAAATTAACTATTAAAACATAAGATAATCTGGACTCTCAGTTATCTACTTTATAGCATTTTTATTGTTACTTTCTAATGCTCTACTATCAAAACATATAATTTTCCTTTGAATGATTGAAGAAAATGTTTCACTGTATTTTCCTAATCTGTATTGATATACTTTTTAAAATAGGCTTTCTTCATTCCCTTTTATTTTGTTTCAGTGGGGGAAATTTCTTACACATGCATAAATAGAAATTGAATTAACCTGTGACCTGCCAAGGTCAGTTTTAAACATCACTGTTCACTAAGCTGCACATATCAAGAAATGATTGTTTCAAAAAATGTACAATGCCATAAAATAAAAGAAATAACAGTGTTGGGGTTTATTAATTTTCTCCTCTAGCTTTAAATTTAATAATTTTTTGGACAAATACTGGCTATAATATAAAATATAGAAACACATGCATCCCATAAATCAGCTAAGAAACTAAACCTTCCCCATGTACTAAAACCAGAAACATCAGAAATCTCCTACTTTTGTTAGAAATAAAGAATGTGGGCAATGGGGGATGGAGGGGTGTGGAATCTGAGTTATTTTATGGTTGTCGTCTACTCTTTCTATTCAAGAAAACATAATTTCCTCCTGGAAGGAAGCAGATTTCATGCCTCAGGCTGGGCATAAATCAAACAGAAATGCTATAGCATAGACTGTAATTTTATAAACTATCATGTTGTAGAAAATAGAGTTAAGCTGTAATCTATGATGCAGTTAGCATCCCTCTGAGGAATAATTGAATAATGGGCAAGCAGCTCTAAAGAGCTTTGGGTGTTGTGATCTTTTGGCAGCTCTAGAGAATGGCTGGGCTCCCTCAGGTAAACGATTTGCAGGAAGTTTCTATACTGCTTTTTATAATATACAAATGCCGTGTATAGTCAGGTTTCAGTGTATCCATGAACATCTCATTCACACATGAACAAACAGATTTTTAAGCTATTTAAAAAATAGCATTTTCTAAAAACAAAACAAAACAGAACAACAACAACAAA
The DNA here is from genome assembly GCA_004027555.1 of Craseonycteris thonglongyai. Lineage (NCBI taxonomy): Eukaryota > Metazoa > Chordata > Mammalia > Chiroptera > Craseonycteridae > Craseonycteris > Craseonycteris thonglongyai. Next base: position 10,425 of record PVKE010045673.1, on the reverse strand, counting down.
AAAACCAATAGCACTTTCTCACAAATAATATTTACATTAACAGCTCTGAAATATTGTGAGGCATTTCTTCACGAGTTTACATTTAAAAAAGAAAAAAAGAAAAATTTCATTGCAAGCTTCCAGAACAGAATTAATTTTTAATGAAGCAGGATATATTTGTACAATTTGGTAGAGTTTTTTAATATTGTGGTTTAAATGATGTCTAATAGGTCATTATGACTCAGCTCGAGCAAAACAGATTAGCTGGGACAAAGAGTGGGCCATTAAATAATGATCTTTACCTTTTACTTTGCATTTTCCTCATTCAAAGGATCATCAGGTCTCAATAGTTCAGTGTGCTAGTGCTTAGCTTTTACTTTTTGGTCTATTCTCTGCTGCCTGTCTTCTGGGTATTTCACCAGTCGGCAGGTGGTCCACCACAGGCTACCCAGAGGAAAAGAAGTCAGATCTTCAAATCAGTTAATTTCATTTTCCATTTCCTGTACTTTTTTTTTTTATAGACCATTGGAGGATGCTTTGAAATCATCGCCTAAAACTCAAATATTACATTAACTTCATCTGTCTCTTATCCATATTGTGTCACTTGAAATTACACATATTATTCACTTTTGACAACTTGGGCACAGAATTTAGTCTTAGAGATGTGTTTTTATGTTTTGTATGAAGTATACTACAATCCAGTAAATGTTTGGCAAATTCTTGCCTATTCACTCTGTTGTAATCTCTATCAGATGTTTTAATTATAAAATTAATACTAACATCTTTGTTGTAAGGAACCAAACCGTAATAAGGGATACTGACTTTTCCTTATTCTCCCAAATCACCAGATTTCATTACCAGACATTATAGTGAATTTACACTAATGGATATTCTTCCAGATCTTTTTCCTTTTCTTTTTCTATTTAAATATATTGTTCTCAACTTAATTTCAAACTAAATAATAAAAATCAATATTTTCACCCAATGTCATAACTCAATAGTTGAATAGTATTATATAATTTGCATATACAAAAATTTATTTAACCAATCTAAAATAAAAGAACATTTAGGTCACATAACTTGCTTATATACCATGCTATAACAATGTCTATATCTATAGCTATCTATCATCTATCTACATATCATCTATCATTCATCACCTATCTAGCTATTTTGGATATATGAGTATATCTGTTGGATGAATTTGTAGAGCTGAAAGTACCAAGACAAAAGTTATGCATAATTAATATTTGCATAGATATTTTCAAGTGGTTCTAATTAAATTTACTTTCAAAATGTAGCTAAATGTCTGCTATAGTTGTTTTCTAACAAAACATAATGATGAACATAAAAGCTACAAGTGGTAACTATGAAGAAAATAAATGGAAAAGTGAATGTTCAAGTAAATGAATTTCTATTTGTATAATTCAACACACTAGAATAAAAGCATGTTGGCATTATTGAAAGATTTTCATACATATATTCAAATTCTTCTCTGCTCTTCGCTCTCTCTTTCGCACTTGAGCCTTTTCTCTCTCTCTAATGTCCATGTATATATCACTGTTGATAAAGAACAAAGTTCTCTGGGGAAGCCGGGATGGCTCAGTGAGTTAAGCGCTCACTTTGCAGCGCCGGGGACCCAGGATCGAATTCCGGCCCCGGCCCGTGCAGACCCATGTGCTGAACTGGGAAGCTCCCTCAGTTCAGTTCTCTCTCTGTCTCTGTATCTCTCTCTCTCTCTCTCTCTCTCTCTCTCTCTCTGTCAAAAACAATAAAAAAAACAATAAAAATAAAAACATTTATATAAGTAACTAAATTACAAAAATAATTATAACAACATTCATTAAATTATGAACATAGACATCTGGCAGACTATGATTAATTTGTTAAATAAAGTAGCAATGTTGATTTTCAACATTCCAGGCAGACCAAAACTATTGTACCAGTGCTGTCCTGGAGAAATTCAGCAATTGTCAATATAGAACTGTTACATGGCTGGAAACGCTTCATTATGACATGGTTTGGTTTTTTTTTTAAATGTCAATTTATTTTGTGACTTTTTGTAGTTTGCCTTGTTATTTTGTACAGAGTGGTACAAGTGGACTAAGTCTTTTTTATTTTGCTGGGGTTAAAAACCGAACCCAAATTACACTTGTGTAGGTGTGGAAAGGAGAGAGGATGTTAACTGGTGGGGTTGAGTTGTGGCTGGCTATGGTAAGAGTAGTGAAATGATTCTCTAGGTCACAATACTGGTTAAATGAGGCACCTAGAGCACTTTTATTAGAGTTCCTCCATTTAAACATTAGCTCCAACCTAATAAAATTTGAAGCACGTGAAAGATTTATTTATTTAAATACCAGTTTCAAGTATAGTGTGATAGGATGATAAATAGCTTCATTCCTAATTTCAACTCGATTTTCTGTATTTCTACTAGTTTATAGCAGGTGTGATTGATGATAGTTTGTGGGCTTCTCATGATTGTAGACAAATTGAGATATTTCAGATTGAACTACCCATTCAATTTTTATGTTTTTAGTTTAATCCTGTCTTGGGAATAGACACACTTACATTTTTATCAGCATCATATCCTTTTCTGGCAAAGTAAAGGTGCTTTGGTTGGCTTATCCCTGTAAACTTTAAACTGCTTCAATTTAATCCCCTTCAGTCTCATAAAAATCTTGTCTCTTTTCAAACGCTAATTCTAGATTCTGAAGCTATGTCCCTTGGGAGTCTTTTTTTTTTTTCTATTCAAGGAATGTTACTGGGATAGGTGTAGAACCTCATTTTTATACTAATTATTGTTCTTATGGTGTTATAATAACTAAAAAATATTGCAAATTGATTGATTTTCATTAGCATGTCCTTGTCTAGGATTACTGGTAAAATGGGATCTCACAAGACAAATGCTGTGAATGAGAAGTACAGTGGGGACAGTAGGGAGGAGAAGGCCTACATTTTGGCCTGTTGCTTATAGTCTGGAGCTTCATGTAGTTGTGTGAAATACGAGCTGGCTGGAAGGTTACATATTTAACTACAACATGTGGCTCTTGATTATCTCTATTCAACTCTAAGAAATTAAATGAGTAATCTAGTAAAACCGAAACAACTAAAATATAAACAAAACAAAACTCCTTGACCCATAAGCTTCTTTTCATTCTCTCTCTACATTCCATTGGTCTTTGGGATTTCCTGTTACTTCCAAACTACTTAATTTTCTCATTCTTAAGACACTGTTCACATCTTGCTGCTCTTCTACTTGTGACTTTTGTCTCTCTGTACTTCATTTATTTTTAATGTTTCATTTATTTCCATTAAACTAATGACTCAAATATATATACATAATGTGTGTGTGTGTGTGTTTGTACACATAATCCCTTCTTCTAAGTTTCTGATAAAAATATCAAGATTTCTTCTAGATCCATATATACAATTAAGTTATTTCATAATACTGCAAAGATCACTATATAGTAATAATTTATTTGTCACTGTGCTAGACAAATATTTTAATTATATATTCATAACAATTCTGTGAGGTAAATGAGAAAATAAGAGCAAATAAGAGAACTGAATTGTCTTGGTCATGAAACTAGTAATTTGAATATGTAGTGAGTATAACTCCACAAATAATATAGTCTGCACCAAATTGTTATGTTAGCTTTCAAAAAAATGTCCTAGCAGAGCACATTTTGTCTATTTAAAGTTTGTTCCTGATTTTGTACACATTATTTCATTAATGGAGTTACTGTCCTCCCAGAAACCAAATCATAAAACCTGATAGTCATTTTATTATTTTTCACTAAATTTATTCAGGTGACATTAGTTAATAAAATTATATAGTTTTCAAGTATACAATTCTTTAACATATCATCTATGTATTGCATTATGTGTTCACCAACTAAAGTCAAATCTTCTTTCATCACCATATGTTCTAACTTACCTCTACTCTCTTGACCTCTGGTAACCACTAAAGTGTTGTCTGCGTCTACGAATTTTTGTTGCTTTCAGTTTTATATCTCTCATATGATTAACATCATATGATTCTTGACTTTTTCATATGGTCTTACTTATTTTGCTTAACATGATAATATCAAGATCAATCTATGTTGTCGCAATTGGAAGTATTTTATCTTTTCTTAAGGCTGGGTACTATCCCGTTGTATAAATGTACCACATCTTCTTTACCCAATCATCTATCAAAGGACACTCAGTTGTTTCCATGTCTTGGCCATGGTGAATAGTGCAGCAGTGAATATAGAGGTATATCTTTATATATAAATGTTTTCAGATTTTGGCGGGGGGTAGATACACAGAAGAAGGGTTGTGGGGTCATACGATAATTCTATTCTTAATTTTTTGAGGAACCTCCATATTGTATTCCATAATAACTATACCAATTTACAGTTCCACCTGCAGTGTTTGAGGGTTCCTTTTCCCCCACAACCTCTTCAACACTTGTTATTTTGTATCTTGTTGATAATAGCCATTCTAACAGGTATGAGGTGGTATTTCATTGTGATTTTGATTTGCATTTCCCTAACAGCTAGTGAAGTTGAAGATCTTTTCACATATCTGTTGGTCGTTTGTACATCTTCTTGAGAGCACTATCTGTTCAGATCCTCTTCCAATTTTTAACTGTTTGGTTGTTGTTGTAGTTTATGAGTTTCTTATATATTTTAGGTATTAGCTCCTTTTCAGAGGTGTTCATGAATACCGGTACCTTCTTTCATTCCCTTGGTTCCCTCTTTGTTTTGTTGAGAGTTTCATTTGCTGTGCAGAAACTTTTTGGTTTGATATATGATCATTCATTTATTTTTGTTTTTATTTCCCTTGCCTTTGTGGTCTAATTCATAAAATGATCTCTGACCCTAAGGACCATAAGTTTACTACCTATGTTTTTTTCTATGCAATTTATTGTTTCAGGTTTTATATTCAGGGATTTGATTTATTTTGAGTTAATTTTGGTATATGGCAACAGATAGCAGTTTAGTTTCATTCTTTTACATGTGGCTTTCCAATTTTCCCTGCACCAATTATTAAAGAGCCCTTTTTTCCTTCATTGTAGGTTTTTGGCTTCTTTGTCAAAAATTATTTACCTATATATATGTAAGTTTGTTTCAGTGTTCTCAATTTTGTTCCATTGGTTTGTGTGTCTGTGGTTTGGCCAATACCATGCTGTTTTGATTATTGTTGGTTTGTAATGTAATTTGAAGATAGGAAGTATGATACTTTATGGTTTAAATTATCATATTAGCAAATATATTTGTGGTGTGTCTGTGTGTGTATGGTATGAATGTGTGTGAGTGTGTGTGTCTTTGGAGGGATATTGAGATTTGTATTTGTTCTTCATAGATAATTCTATATACTTTTTTAACCTTCACTTTCCACTTAACAGTTTATCCTAGAGAGTATTTTATATTAGTTCTTAATATTTTCTTATAGCCACCAAGCTGCATAGTGTTCTATTGTTTATTAAACTAGTCTTCTATGGGTAACAGTGTGAGTGATTTCTGTCTTTAGTTATTATAAACAGTGTTGTTACAATGAATAGCCATATATATATATTTTTTCATATTCTCTTATGGCTTATATTACTAATTTTCTTCATTTCATTTTCTTTACTTAAAATTATATACATTTTCATTAAGTCAATGTAAAGGGGACCTATTATATATTCAGAACTATGTGATATGTTTATGACTGTTGAAATTCACACTACAAATGAAAATTACATAAGCATTTATTCCTATAAACTTATCAACACTTTTTATATTATTGATTATGGGTACATGCTGATTTATTTTTAATTTTTCTTGTAGTAGATACTTTATCTGTTGGGACAAACTCAAGGAGTCAATGGTTATGTTGACTATGTTTTCATTTTGCTGAGCTACTATTGCTCCTTACATGAAGATGTTAACTAAGGAAGGAGAGAGGGACAAAAGAATGAAGAAAAAGAAAGAGAAGAGAAATATATCTGTTCATTTACACATACAACTTTAAAAAATTTTAGAATCTAAAAGTATTTTTTCTATTATATATAAATTAATATTTGTAAAGTTCTTTATCATATACAAAATACTTTCATTTGTTATTAATTGATTTAATTTATATAAAAATTATGTAATTCAATACATTGGGTACTAGTCTCCCTAAAGACAAAGAATTGGAGCTCAGGAATTCTGTATGCATTTAATTTAGTTTCTTGAATCCTGACCTAGTAATTACATATTATAATGGAGGGAGATAATTTTACTCTGGTAACAAATTTTATTTTTACATATCCTAATATCTTTTGGAGTTAAATTGACAAGTGGAGCCTTTAAACCTATAAATTTATTTTTATAGTTTAATAACAATCTGCTTTAAACAATTAATAATGGGAAAAAATCAGCAGAAATAAAAAATCTAAATTCATGGAGATACTTTTTACTTCTGTGCTTATAATGAAAACAAAAATAAAAAAAAACCCATGCAAAACATTTTATTAAATTATGCCCTGCCAACATAATGCAATATGCATAGATAATATGGACTACTTGCTTTCCTGTTCCCTTCTTCAGGGAGAAGCTTTTAAGAGCAGTGTCACATTTGATAGAACAGCCAGTTTCAGACTTCTTATTGTTTTTTTTATTTTTTAGGCAGGGGCCCTGTTGGACAGATAGACAATTTCACTGTTCTATGTTCTATAAAGTGTGATAATCCACACACTTGATTTTTAAAAAAAGAACAGTAATTAAAACAAATATGAAGAATTTTTAATTGACGATAAATGTGAGGAGGAAGATTCCACATTCTGTCTTTACTTTTCATGTTTTCTCCTTGGACTCCAAATACAAACTCCTTACAACATGTCCACTTTTTTCTCGAAGTGCTGGGAAAGGAATGCATATCCCTCTCTTCACCACTCACTTCACTTTCATTCCCTTCCAGGAGATGAATGACATATCTATATTGGGAACAGTAGTTGTCTGACATTTATTGAAATGTCTTTCCTTAAAAGAATCTTAGTGTTGTATAGTAAGCCTATTCTTCAGACTGTGTCTTTTCTTGCCTTTTGGTAAGCTTTGAAATGTTAAAAGCCAAAAGGAGTATTGTGTTGGGAAACAGAAACTGAGGATAATAAGCCTTTAATATGGTGATTTATGTTGCTAGTAATGTGCTGTATTTAATGTTTATTGTAGCTATAGGTGAAGGTTTAAAATTATTCTGGTGTCCTTGTTTTTTTCTCCTCTGTTAAATTTCAGGCTGTCTCTTGTGCTGCTGCTCAGAGACTGCTTTACAGCCCATACAGTCCTGCAGCTGTAGTTCAACTGTTACAATCCAGGAGCTTCCTTAGGGTGGAGTTGGAGGGAGGGGGTTATTCTCTGATCTTCCATGGAAGTCTTTAAGTTGGCCTGTGTATTAGGGCTATGGCCTTCTCAAGTGTTTCAGACTTGTCTCCATAGGTACAACATTTTCTTCCTGCTGCCAACTCTGGCTTCAGCATTCCTGATCAATTTCCTTGAAGTCCTACTCCCTGTTGACTATTTTTCCATTCTTAAATGAGAAAGAAAGGCTACAGGAACTAGAGTGGGAAAGAATTATATTCCTCCTGCTGAATAAGGTTTCTGAATTGTGCACTGTGCACTGTCCAAGTGGTCTTTTGTTAAGGAGAATACTAAGACTGAATTACAAAGGACCAAGTCATTGATTTTTAATTTGTCAAGATGTTTCTTACTGTAATAATGGGAGTAACGATTTCCACAGTCATTTTATAAGGAAAACTTAAGCCCATAAATACTATTTTAAAGCAGAAGCATTAATTTTAATTCACTTAAATTTAAAAATATAAAAATAGAAGTTGAATTTAGAAATTTGTTAATTTTATTAATATAAATTATCCTGAAAAACATTTAAATGTCAGAGTGATTATTTTTTACTATGTATCCTTTTTCATAGCATATAATTGACTATTTATTTGAGATAATTGGGATGTTAATACATTTATATTTTATATTGGCCAACTATTCCCCAATTTTTTGTTGTTGTTGCTTCTAAAGTGCCTTTCATTTTGATAGTGTTTTTACTTTTCTGTTCTTTTTCTGATATCTACCATTGTGTTATTTATCTTTTTCTGTAACTTAAAATTTTTTCTTTGAGCCTGTTTCTGGAATTATACTGTTGCCAGCTTCTTTGATTCTATGACAAAATAATCATCTACATTTTTCCATGGTACCCTTAGGTAATGCCTCTCATGATTTATGTACTTCATGTGTCTTTGTTCTTTCTTCTCATATTATTTTTTGGGGAAAAAGTGCCTGTTTCTAACTATAGCTTCTTTCTTAATCTCTTTCAGGTTATTACTCATCTTTGAAAATTGCTGGATATATGTTTGAGAAAAACTGGCATGGGAAGGAGGGGAATCGAGCTTTGGCAATCTGCAGTGTCGACTTCAGCTTGATGTCTTTTACCAAATCTGTCATTCCTTTTGCCCAAAGAGAAAGTCTCTTCTCAAGCTTGTGGCATTTCAGGGTGTCAGCATGGCTCACAGCTAAGTGCTTTAGTTCATAGTTTCTTTTCATTATGTTCACTGCCTGCATGGTTTTCTTTTATAGTATTTAATCCTGGCAACTTACCTTGGTGAAAGAGTTAGATTATAGAAAAGTAAATGACTTGACTGCACAATTTAATTTTTCAACTCTACTTCCATTGCCGTTGTGAATAGTAACACTAGATCACTAGATAAGTGGGTCCCAAACTTTTTCCACTTATGTACCCCTTTTAAATCCACTTCTATAAATTATACCCCTTGTTTTTAAAATAGTTACTTTTAGGTACTGAAACTTTTGTTCAATGCCTATCTTATTGTAAAATAGTAGAAATGAGGTAATAAATTGGAAAAAACTTATTCAACTAAAAGTACAAACCAGATTTAATTTTATAATATTTATAGCACAGTTATATATTGTTACTGATTATTTTTTGTGTACCCTTGAATGACCCAGCAGATACCCTTAGGGGTATGCATACCAGCCCTTGGGAAACCGTGCACTAGAAGGAAACTAGAGGAAAAATTCCTGCTTCTATCTCAGCCCACCCAACCTCAGTTCTCTTCATCCTAATCAAAGAATCAATTAAGATATGATTTTCAAACTGCCATTTGTAGTATAAGAGAAAACTACTTCTACCTGGGGTGAAAGGAGGTTGTTGGTCACTTTGCATCTTCCTCCTTTATCTGGGCAACATTTCTCAGAATCTTGCAGAATATTACTCATAGTTTCTGACTGGAGTTATGGCCTCACTATTATTTTGTTGTTGTTGCTATTTTGATGAGTTGGAGGAAGGAGAGTAGAGCAATAGGATAAAAATCTCATTTTCTGATCTCAGATATAATTTTAATTTATCAGGAAAAATAAACAGTACTGCCAGGGAAAACAACAAAAACACAATACATAACATTCCTCTCTTTTTATTTATTATACTTAAATTTTTTCTATATAGCTGCCAATTGATTTTTGGTTCCTACGTGGGCTATGGAATGTTTTGGGCAAGTTTTGATGATAAATAAATGTGTTTATGTCAAATTGGAAATTAGCAGCAAGAAACTTTTGGTGGTAGGACTTTCATTTCTAGAAATTAGTCTGTGCAGACCTTACTGAAATCCAGAGATATTAAGTCTAAGAACACAAGAGTACACCTATCTGCTACTTAAGCGTCTTCAAAGGCCTGCCAATTTGAATAAAAATCAGCTCTCAGAGTGTTGACACTTTTCTTTCCTTCTACAATATCATCTTGAAAGCTTTTCGAATTCTTTTTGTATTATTATCTCTATTTTTATTTTTATATGTTCTCCCACAAGGATGCATTATAGCATAAACTCCATAACGGAAAAATGGAACAGATTTTTTTCGAGATTAATATATGTATAGACTATATTTAATAGCTAACATATAAGGAAGACCATCTTGTCCTTATTAATTTCCTTTATTTTATATAAATTTTAAAAAGTTAATAAAAGGAGCAAACAACACTTTTATTCCAGGGTATAAATATAAAAATAGTATTATTGTTATAATCACAAATAGCATCATTTGCTGTAAGTGCATCCTTTATAGGCACAGATAATTCTAATTCTTTTGAAGCCGAGTGTGTTTATTACATTTAACTTGTCTAAACACTCCCAAACTACACTTGAGCAATGTAATGAATATTAATGAGTCTTCCATATCTACACTGAAGAAAAGCCAGACAGTTTTTTATGTAATTAGAATTTCACAATATGTTTACTGCTTTTTTTTATTCACTTACTTATCTGAAAAAAATGTCTAAGGCCATTTTTACTGTTAATTTAATATTGTATCATCTCATAACATTTTTTTTTTTTAGTGACAAAGTCAGACTGCTAAAACAATTAATCAGAATGCTGAAAATAAATTTGAATTATTTTAACTCTTAAGAATTATGGAG
>PVKE010045672.1:0-12531 GCA_004027555.1 Craseonycteris thonglongyai | reverse complement strand
AGAGACAGAGACAGTTAGAGAACCAAACTGTGGGAACTCCCCAGTTCAGCACGTGGGTCCTGCCTGGGCCGGAGCCGGGATTCGATCCTCGGTCCTCATGGCCTCAAAGCGAGCGCTCAACCCGCTGAGCCGTCCCGGCTTTCCCCTATTTTTTTATTTTTTAAATTTATTTATTGTTTTTGACAGAGAGAGAGAGAGAGACAGAGACAGAGACAGAGACAGAGAACTGAACTGAGGGCACTCCCCAGCTCAGCATATGGGTCCACACGGGCCGGGATTCGATCCTCGGTCCCCAGGGCTTCAAAGTGAGTGCTTAACCCACTGAGCCATCCCGGCTTCCCAGAAGCAATATTTTTAACCCTCTATTTAATACAGTAATATCTCCATGTTAACTTGTTGGAAATAGAAATTCTTGGAATCTACTCCAGACCTACTGAATCAGAAACTCTAGGGGTGAGGCCCAGCAATCCGTGTTCAACAAGTTCTCAGGTAATTTGGAAGGAAGGAAGGAAGAGAGGGAGGAAGGTCTCCATGTTATTTTAATTTTAAAATCTAGTTTTAGCCCTCTTAGTGCTATCTTCTGCCAGCAGTACTAGTGAGAAATGCAAAGGATAATTTAATAAAATGTATCACCTTAGGAAAATACGTTATGAAGTTATTGTTTTAGATACCCACATGCGTTTTCTTTTTAGTTTTACCGTATTTTCCGGCGTATAAGACGACTGGGCGTATAAGACGACCCCCTAATTTTACAGTTAAAACATAGGTTTAGGCCTATATTTGGGGGTAGTCTTATACAGTAAATATAGGCCTAAACCTATGTTTTAACTGTAAAATTAGGGGGTCGTCTTATACGCCGGAAAATACAGTATATAAATTGAATTAGTTAATCATAATACTATTCTTTTACATCAAGTAACTTAATATCTATCTCAAATTCTGATTGATTTTTAAAGAAATGCAAAACAAGACCTAAACTTCAACAACATCCATAACTAAATTTAGTCATATTTTTATTAACTTAGCCCTAAATGCATAGATTAATTTAGGGGAATTGACATCTCACAATTATTTTTCTCTTGTTAAATAAATGCTCCCACGAGACCAGTATAAAAATTGTGGTGTGTACTGCTGCACCTCCAAGTGAGAAGCCCCATTCTTTCTGGAGAATCTTGAGTTCCACCTGGAAGATGATGTCTCTTATTATGCCAGTAACCTCAGGAAGGGGCTTGGATGCCTGTCTACTGAGAAATGAGTAAAAGAACCCTAAGTAAGCAAGAATAAATCATGGAGGTGGGGCCTTAGATAGCACCTTACACATGGAGGAGGGCCTGGTGCAGAGTAAAAAGAAAACAAGCAAGGCAATTAAGAATCTACACTGGTTCTCTAAAGCTAAGGCGTAAAGGGCTCAGGATTGTGGAGTGGGACAGGAACTTGGAACAAGCAAGGTAGGATCAGCAATTAAACCTTTTTAAAAGGGTGGCTATTTTTTAGTGTCATATATTTTGTGACAAATTCCCTTTATTGTTCCTCCTTTGTATCAAAGTTCTACACACTCTTAAGAGGACTAAGGGAAAAGCATCAAAGTGATTTATGTCTATAAATACAAGGCAGAGCTCTATAGCAGAGGCAGCAATGTGATGAAAACATCGATGATCCAGAAGAAGCCACCCAAAGTGGGAGAGAGAAAGAAGCAGGACACATGAGGGCCACCTGGGCAACTTTTCATCTCTTCTTGTAGATTCTCCTTCCTAAATTCATGCTTTGGAAGGTCTCCATTTTGACTAGTAAGGAAAACTGGACTACTTACAACTTACAGAATCAACTTAAGATCTTTCACAAATAGCTTTACAGGGGCTATTCTATTTGCAAAACATCATTTTGTGAAAATCTTGCTCCATCCACTTTCTCCATCAAGACTTTTCTGCTTCCTATTCTGACTCCCACAGCACCCTTCTTCTCCTGTGGCACTCATCTATGATTGTTCTGTTGTTGACTTTTGTTTTTATTTTTGTGAGCTCCTTTAGGTGACAACTGCCTAATTTAGCATACTTAAGAAAAAAGAAAAAAAACCTAGTATATTTATTTTTGTGTGGACTTCAGGTTTGAGTTGCTTTTACTCAGAAAACCATACAAAGGTAACATATCTTACGCAAAAAGTTGGAAGAAAGTGTGTCCTTAATGTTCGTTGTCTCCGGTTAGCCCATGATATTTTGGCTCTAGCCAATTTATTCTGCACAAAGACCCTACTTAAAGCACTTATGAATAAGCTAGAAGACTGGTGGCTGAGACATGGCTTCTCCGTAAAGGGGCGGGAGGAGGGAAATTAAAAATAGCAGCTTTCATTGGGGGCAGGAAAGAGATTATTTCGGTGGGGGCTAAACAGAGCAACTATCTCAGTACAAATAATTGTTTGGCTCAAAGGCTCTATGTGGCCAATGACCAAAGGACAGGAACTGGCACAGTCTCAAGTGTCAGCTTCATCATGGTTTTGGGGTCCCAGAACATCCCAGCAAGATTGTTCACAGAAAACACTCTCTCCCAATCAGCAAACAGCATCATTCTGTACCCAACCCAGTCAAGAATGTGGGTTTAAAGGAGGTGAAGAAAAGATGGCATTGGGACAAATGTAAAGTTATCCAACCTAAAATGTAACAAGTATAAAAATTAGATCTCATAAGAGCTAATACATTTCAGTCACTACCTCAGTGACTGGGGAGAGGCTGCTAACAGCTAGGCAATCGTTTCAAAGTCTGCCAGGTGGACCTGATATTTCAAAACTTGACATTATAATTGAACTAATTTCCAAACTCTCATGACCTCATCTCAGATAACAGGTGCTAACTTGGATTGCTAAAAGTCACTTTCTTCACTCCCGAGGGACATTTAGTTCTTTACATTTTTAGCATTACTTCAAGTTAAAGCCTTAACTTCCTCTTTGCAACAACCAGTATCTACTCCTATTTTGAAAAAAATACTGAAGATGCAAGGTGAGTATTAATATCTTTAGAAGAAGCTACTAAAGAAGGGTGATATGGCCACTAATGAGTAAGACTTCACCCTCCACCCCTAGGAACCGGTGATAGCAGAAGAGGAACAATATGAAAATGGGTATTAAAAATAGCCCAACTTGAAACAGTAACACTCTTTTCCCTCTAGAGCAGTAGTTTTCAACTGAAACAATTTTCCCAAGGGGCAATGTCAATGTCTGAAAACATTTTTAGTTGTCACAATTGGCAGGAGGAAGAGATTGCTAATGGCATCCAGTGGGCAGAGATCAGAGATGCTGCTAACTAAGGTGACCAGATTTTAACAATGGTAAAGCAGGACACCATTGACCAAGGGAGAGGGGGTTCTTGATTAAAAATTTGGTCTGGGGAAGCCGGGATGGCTCAGTGGGTTAAGCGTTCACTTTGCAGCCTCAGGGACGGAGGATCGAGGATCGCATCCAGGCCCCGGCCCATGTGGACCCATATGCTGAACTGGGGATTTCCCGCAGTTCGGTTCTCTCTCTGTCTCTGTATCTCTCTCTCTCTCTCTCTCTCTCTCTCTCTGTCAAAAAAATAAAATAAAAATTTGGTCTGTCTCCTGCCGTTCCCTAGCTTGTCGTGCATTCTTTCCAAAATTCGGGACTTTTTTAAAACACTGCGGGATGCAGGACAAATTGTTAATAATCGGGACTGTCCTGCCAAAAGCGGGACGTCTGGTCACCTTATGCTAAATATCCTGCAATGCACAGGACAGCCCTCACAACAGAGAAGTATTCAAAATGTCAAGAGTGCTGAGGTTGAGAAGCCCTGCTCTACAGGAACCATTTAGACATTTAGTTTGGAACATGTGAGATATACCAGTAAGAACAAACCAATTTTGTGGAAAAGCCTCTGATCTTGTTCTGTAACAATTTAGAATACAGAACTCCAAAACTGGAAGGAACCTTAAGGATTATCTAGTCCAAGCACAGCTGGAAAAACTAAGGCCCAGAGAGGTCAGGTCATTTACCCAAGTTCATAGAAGAAATCATCAGACGAACTGGAATTAGAATCATCTTTATACACCCACAATGTGTATTATACATAGATGCTCAATCATGGTCACTAAATTGATATCCTATTCTTTAGGTGTTCTTTTCTATTTTTCTATTACAACATACAAGTCACTGCTGCTGGAAAGCCCGACACCTGAGTCTGTGTGAAGGCTTGCATACCACTTCCAATCAACAATCCTTTTCCTCAAAGGAAGCCCAGAAGTGGAGAAGAGTGTAACACACTAGAGCTCAGGAATACGTGGCCAGGCCGAAAATGTTTTTCAATTATTTGAAGGGAAGCTCATGTCTTTCACCCAAGCAGAGGCTTTACAGGAAATGAACCCTTGTGCAAGCCCACACATGTGAACGTCCCTCCACAACAGTGTGCAGCAGCTTTCCTAACACATCAGAGGAGCCCCGACGAATGGCAAAAGAAAAATCAGTGCCAGGTTAATTGAATCGAAACTGTATCCAAACAAGCTAAAGAAATTTCATTTCTAAACAAACAGCAAAACAGAAATGAATTCTGGGATCAAAGTACAGATAGTTGAATGTTAAATTATCAAAACAGCCCTGGCTTAAGGGAGGAGAGCAAAAAGTGATTTGCCCTTTCAAAAAAAAAAAACATACACTACAGTGTTTCAAAACCTACATGTTTCAAAATTGGGTATAATGACGTCCGGATCAGAAAATGTGTCGCAAGGGGGTTGGGCAAAGATGCCAGCCATGTGAATAGAAAGATCCTGCTAAGGGAACATTATGTAGGTAGATGCAGGGCAGGTCTCTAGGAAAAAAATCACAGCTCCAAAAGAGCCAAAGCAAGGTTCTTCAAATTATACCTGTTCCAGTGAGAACAAGGACAGCTTCTAAAGCTGCTGCAAGGTTATTATTCATTTCCACAGCACCTGAGAACAGTGTCTAAATATTTACTCAATCCCACAAAAAGGCTAAAGGACTGTTATTTCAGCCTCCAGTTTCACACCCCATGCTACATTTTCCCCAAGATGATGTGTCACACTAAAACCTCCAACTGAGAGAGCAGAGTTCTAGCTTCGTGACTGGCCCCAGTTTTCAATGCGGAGCAAATGTCAGAAGCACTCACAAATGGCGCAAAGAAGCATTTACCACAAAGCAACCATGAGATTCACCTGCTCAGCTTCCTGTATTAGTCACAGAGCTTCAAATATCTGAGTTAACAGTATGAAGATGACTGAAAACAAAACAAAACAAAAAGAACATGATCTGAATACACATTAACAAAACAATAGTGTTTATGATGGAGAAACTGTGTGCCAGACACTGTGAATTTGGGATATGGATATAAATGGGACAGTCTCTGTCTTTGAGGAATTTACAGGAAAGCCCTTTAAAAAACTTCAGTGACCATTATCCCCTTTCTACCAATGTAGGGCCTCTAATCTACCTTCCCAGTGAACTGAAATTCAGTGTAGGTGCCCTGTCTAAACAACGTAAGAGGCTGCTTGCTCAATGGCACAGTATTTCCACATACCTATAATGTGGAACTTTGTGCATGAGATATAAGAATAGATTTTGGCCCATCTTTCTGCAATCATGTCCCATAAAGCTTTTACCTATGGTCAAGCCAAGATCCTCTGCAGCTCTCCACTCCTTGCCTCAACAGATGTCTGCTGCGGTGAAGCAGTTCAGAGTGACAGCCCCCACAGCAAGACCATCTCCACATGGGCCCAACCCAAAGGCCTCCTTGGAGACTTTTTACAATTAGAGTGCCCACATGACTACTCAACTCTGAACACCCATCAGTCTAACAGCAACACAAAAATTTACATTGCACCATTAATTATAATACTGAAAAATTAAATATATTTTATTTATTTATTTATTTTGACAGAGGAGAGAGAGAGAGAGATACAGAGACAGAGAGAGAACTGAACTAGGGGAGCTCCCAGTTCAGCATATGGTTCCGCATGGGCCGGGGCCGGGACTCGATCCTCGGTCCCTGGCGCTGCAAAGTGAGCGCCCAACCCACTGAGCCATCCCAGCTTCCCCTAATACTGAAAAATTAAAAACCCAAACATCCAACAGTTGGCCAAGAGTTAAATAACGACATATTCAAATGATGGTGTACAATAAAGGTATTTAAATGTTTTTAATGTTATGAAAAATGTTTATTATAAATGTTAAGCAAAACAATGATATAAAACTTTTATGATATAAGCTTAAGTAGGTGATATGGATTATGGGCAGTATCTTCTGCATCATTACACTTCATTCTTCCCAATGATTTCTATCACAGGAATAACTTTCAGAATCACACACACAAAAAAGTTTTACTTTTAAAAAAAATCACATTTAATGACGCTTAGCTAATAAGCACAAGGACCCTTCGGCCTCCCCAACCTCCAAAATCCCCTAAGACAAAAAGACAACTGGTCTGGGAGTTTGTTCCTAAGGTAACAAATCTCCCCCCCACACTCATACACCCATAAATACATAAGAAGTCTAATGCAGTGGTTCCCAAACTTTTCCCACTTGTGTAGCCCTTTTAAAACCATTTCTATAAATTGTACCTTGTTTTTAAAACAGCTGTTTTTAAATACTGACATTTTTGTTCAGCGCCTCTCTTAACATAAAGTAGTGGAAATGAGGTAACAAGTTAGGATAGAAAAATTATTACACTAAAAGTACAAACCAGGGGAAGCTGGGATGGCTCAGAGGGTTAAGTGCTCACTTTGCAGCCCTGGAGACTGAGGATCAAATCTCGGCTCCGGCCCAGGTGGATACATATGCTAAGCAGGGGAGTGCCCCCAGTTCAGTTCTTGCTGGGGTCTATGTGGGAGGCTCCCGGCCCAGTTCCTGCCCTGAGCAGCCGCGCACCCACCTGTGGAGTGAAACTATATGGAAAACTAATGCTGTCAACTATGGAAACTGCTTTGGGCCCTCCCCTTTCTTTCTGTCTCTCTCTGTGTTAAAAAAATAATAAAAATAAATCTTTAAAACAAAATAAAAGTACAAACCAAAGATTTACTTATACAATATTAGTAACACAGTTAAATATTGTTGCTGATTATTTTTTGCGTACCCCTGAACAGCCCAGCATGTACTCCCAGAGATATGCATACCACCCTTGGGAACTGATGGTCTAATGAAACTGAGCCCTACTTTTACTCTGACCATAATACAGCCTCTTGATTTGAGTCACTTGTGTCAGGCTGCTTCTGTTCACAATCCAGGCTTAGAACCAAGTCAGAATGCTCAGAGGAGATAATTTGGAGTCTTCCTGAGTCCAATGCTGCATTTAATGGCACTCTCTCTCACATACAAGCTGAGAATGGTACTATAGAACTCGCTCTCTGGAAAGACTTCTCAAAATTCTCCTTGATCTGAAATAGTTCGTCTAACCAAATTCCGCATGCCTACCTTCAGAGACAAAGTCCCCAGTTCCAAACAGCTATTCTTTCAATCAAAATGCATGCAACATAGCAGAAGAGCCTGAATCTTTTAATTCTTTCTCAAATCAGCTGTCACACTTAAACTGGTGTCCATTATCTCTTCTGTTTACAGCAATTTTTAACAAAAGCATCATGGTAAAAAGGAGGAGTTTCCTTACTATTTCTCATAGGAGGGCTTGTGTCAGTTATAACCCTAGTGGTAAAGTATCAACAAGAAAAAGACAGGAGGTGGGTGGGGAGGAGTAGAGAGGGGGAATCAAACATACAGTGATGAAAAGTGAGCTGATTCTGGGTGGTGAGCACATAATGCGATGTATAGACAATGTAATGTAGAACTGTACTCCTGGAAACAATGTAATTGATATCAATTAATGTCACCCCAATAAATTTAACAAAGAAAGAAAGAAACAAAGAAAAGAAAAAGACAGCAAAGCCCCCTACTCCACAAACTTTATACTGCAGCATAAGATGTCCCCAGCTCAAATGAAAAATTCTGTAAGAAATCATTTTTGAAGACACAGGAACAATAACAACCATCTAAACAATATAAACACAATCTTTAACTTAAGGCTTGAAACACTAGAGAACTTATTTCTAGATCACACACTGGGGACTTTCAGCGAGACAAAAAAAGAGGAAGAAGTTAAATAACAAAATATACTTTGCATGCACTTCAGGAAGTAACATTGCAGGACTGATGTGTAAACTCACATCTAAAGATGTCAGCTCTGCAATAGAGCTGGGGATTTGTGGCCTTTCCATCACTAACAACTGCTGCAAAAGCCTGAATGGCTATTTGAAAAAGGGAAAAGAAAAGGTATTCTTTTCCCTCAAATCACTATGCGAGGACTAGTTCATCAGCTACAGCTGAGAGTAGGTCACTCTTCCTCCTATATTTGCTTTCCTATTTTCATAAAATGACAATGTTGCACATTTGTGTTCTGAGTGAGAAGAAATGCCATGAAGCCTAAGGAGTCTAGTTCTCACTGCTTTGGATTAAGAAACTTCTTTTTGAAAAGTTTTGACTTGAAGTAAAAAAACAAAACAAAAAACAATAAAACATTCTTCACGCAGGCTTATGTAATCCAGTACTTTCTCAACAAACCACATTCTATATGTATTTAAAAGCAATCCAGAATACCCATAGGAAATAGACAAACTGGGGGAAAGAGAGGGCTACAGTCAACAAAAATGGTTAGAAAACGTTTTTTTTTTTTAATTGTTTTTGACAGAGAGAGATACAGAGACAGAGAGAGAACTGAACTGGGGGAACTTCCCAGTTCAACATATGGGTCCGCATGGGCCGGGGCGGGATTTGATCCTTAGTCCCCGGCCCTGCAAAGTGAGCGCTTAACCCACTGAGCCATCCCCAGCTTCCCCTAGAAAACTTCTTAACATGACTTGAAAATAAAAAGTAGCAGCAATAATAAAACCCTGTTACTACCCAGGGCTATGTTACAAAGGTGGGATTTCAGGGCAAGTTTCAGCCACACATGAGGGAGGATAGCGGGTAAGGGGCATGTTGGACAAACTGAAGACAGCACCAGGGCAACCTTACACTGATGGATGGCCACAGCTGAAGGCAGACTGGCTCATCTCTGGGGTTTTCCACGGGGAAGGGACCTGCGGTGCAGCCATCAGTGGACCTGTGGGGAAATACAGGATCCAGAAAAGTAGGGTAGGGAAGGAGAAAGTTTGGGAAATGGAAGAGTCAAATACAGTAACGAAATATTGTACTTATTAAACATGGGGCTTCAAAAATGCATAGAGTTACTGCTTACGTTGAAATAGGCTGGCTGAAAAGAACTGGCATTCTGGAAAACAGTCTGATAGTATTTTTCAAAATACCAAATTACATTTTAACTACATCTGGAATTATAGTAATACCTGCCAAGATAAAATTATAATAATTTTTGGAGAAAAGAGAAAAACACTGAAACCTATGCAATTTTTATAGCTCGTAACTTTATTCAAACAGTGAGGGTCCCTATCCATGGCCTCTGTGGAAAGTAACAACCTAAAAACAAATATACTCACACTCCACTGAAAACTTTTGCTGGCCTACTTCCACCAACTCCATTAAGGTAGCAGGGGACCAAAGAAGGCAGGTAGGTGACCTGATTGACAAAAAAAGCACGTCTGGAAAGTGCTGAACTTGTATCATGTAACTCATTAAATACTTTATAATCAAGAAGAATACCAGTCGTAATAATTTGGGAAGCTGTGCCTTTAAATGGAGCAGCAGCGACCCTACTTTTCAGGTCCAATACAGAAGAAAGTAGATCCAGTAATCTCACCTCCTTCCCCCAGCACTAACCTATCTGAAGCTGGCGGGGAGGGGAACACAGCCAAACCAATAAGACTAGTTAAAATATGTGGGACAATGAGAATCAACTCCACCACATTACCGTCACTATCAAGGAAAACTAATCTGTGCCATGTTTCCAGGCTGTAATCCCCAAAATTCTTTGTATGTCTGTGTTACTGACTCAAGGCTTCCAATTTGTAGATGGGACAAGCTCGATGTATATACATCCTACCTAAGGCTTCCCAGAATTGACAGGGTGAGAACTTATTTTCTGAGTAACCAAATGATAACTCGCTTCTGGCAACAACCAACAGTCAAATACAGATTCAACAGGAGCCAATTTTCCTAGTCACACATCCTAATTATATAGGCAATGACTGAGTTACATTACTTCCTGGGACTCGTTGTTGTTTTAGCAACAGTTAAGATCTTTTTTGAGAAGCATACAAGGTTGAATCTGCCTGCAAACCCCTTTTATCTCTTGTCCAAAATAATTCAACTATTTACTTGTAAAGAGAATTACATCTTGGAGATATTTTTTAAGTGCTTTTTGCCAGTTTCCACCCAGATCCTACCCTTGCTCACTCTATCACAGAAAACTACATCTCCTGAGCTCCTTTGCCAATCAATTTCTGGGTAAGTTCCATCAATGGGATGTGTGTGTGTGTGGTGGGGGGGGCGCAGGCTTAATGCTCTCTTACTTGATCTAAGTTCCTGCTGCCACCAGACAGCTCTTCTTTCCATGCTTCTAGCTTACACCAGATGGCTCAGGCTTCTGGCCTTTGGTGACATGAGCACTTTCTAATTTCTTTAGGGGCATAGAAACTCCCAGGTGTTGCTAATCTCTGGGTTGCCTCACCAGCCACCTTCAAGGCTCTTATATCATCTGTGTAACCTATTCCATATATTAGATTTCACCTGCTTGTACCACCTACAGTGGTTTCTGTTTCCCTGATGGGTCCCTGACTTTAAAATATATTTTAGGGGAAGCTGGGATGGCTCAGTGGGTTAAATGCTCACTTTGCAGCCCTGGGGACCAAGGATAGAATCCTGGCCTGTGCAGACCCATCTGCTGAACTGGGGAGTGCCCCCCAGTTCAGTTCTTACTGGGGTAAGACCCTGGCCCAGTTCCTGCCCTGTGCAGCCCTGCGCCCACCTGTGGAACAAAATTATGTGGAAAAACCAATGATGTGCAACTATGGAGACTGTTCTGGGCCCTCCCCCTCTCTCTGTCTGTCTGTCTCTCTCGCTCTGTCTCTCTCTCTCTCTCTCTCTCTCTCTCTGTCTCTGTCTCTCTCTCTCTGTGTCTGTCTCTCTCTGTCTCTGTCAAAAAGAATTATATATATATATATTTTAGAACTTAGTTTTCCTAAGAATTAAACAAATATTCAGATAACCTTAAAAGACTTCTAGTAAGTAACAAAGGATTGATAGATGGCAAAATCAATTCATTCATTCAAACAAGCATTTACTGAGAGCCTGATCTGTGTCATGCCCTGTTCTAGATGCTGAGAATAGTACAGTGAACAAAACAGGCACAAAAGTCTTGCCTTCAAGGAGCTTACATTCTAGTTGGACATGTTAACTGTGACAAGTTACAATTTAAAAAAAATTAACCAATATAGGAATAGTTCTTTAACAATAAAGGAATCTGGCAAAAGTGAATTCACTTTAAGGTGTTCTACTCTACAGACTTGCTTCCTACCTTTTCAATGAAGTATGCTGAACTGTCAACATTCCAGAGGCCAATACAGAACTTCTTCAAAGTTTGTATCTACTTAAACTGGTTACTGTGTTCAAACAGAAGTACAACTGTGATAAGGATTTAAACAGACACAATAACAAAAGTTAGACACTGTATGCTTAGAATGTAAAAACATTTGTGTGTTTTATGTAGATTCTTGCTAGGCATCTGATTTTTCAGGGGGGATATCATTTGAAGGAATTGAGTCTGTGTCCATTTAATAAGTCACTTTATCCCTTGTCTATGGAACAGGTCGTTTCCATCAATGTAACATATAAAGCCAGCTGCAATGTACATAATAAAGTGTTGCCGTCACAAATTGCATGACATTATTTCTAAGATGGAATTTTCAGCCAGAAGAATAGAAACAGACAATGACTCATGTGAACAGCTATATACACAACTGTGCCCAAGAAAGCTGCCACCTACACACCACAATGACATCAGATGAAAAATGCAAAAAGAAAGTAGTTTTCTGATTTATTTGAAAGCAATGGATTTGCTGAAAAGTATACTGAGAAATCATGCTGCAGCTACCTGTTTACACATCTTAAGCACTGAGTAACCATGAGCACACATCAAATATTCATCACTCTTAGACTACTTGAGTATAAAAGCATGTTCAGCCTTAAAATCAATGTCATCAGCTCCAGAAATGATGTAACATTTCGCTAGTCTTTTCTAAGATAATTAAATGTACTCATGAAGGTACACTTCCATGTAGATCTTGTGGGCACAATTACTACTGAACAATTAGAAAACATTTCATACCTGCAATACTTATGATTCCATTTAAATAACAGGTGAACTTCCAATACTATGTATGGTTTCCTTATGCCACAAGGAGTCTAAAGAATATTCATAATCTCAATACTACATAGCAAGTCAACACAAAACTACGATTTGGCCCTTCCCTACCTTATCCCTCACCACTCCTCAACATGTTGTCAGAATATACTAAAGAATACACACACACACACACACACACACACACACACACACACACACACACACACACACACAC
>PVKE010045671.1:0-12541 GCA_004027555.1 Craseonycteris thonglongyai | reverse complement strand
TCATTCATTTATTCATGCAATAATTAAGAAAATGAATATGTACTATGTGGGAGGCATTATGGGTACCAAATCCTATACAATCCCAGAATCTATACTCTAGTTAGAATGACAGACTTATACAGATGCTAGTTAAACATCTATGATTATAGGGATGTGCTTTTTCAACAATTCTCAGGTATTGATTAGACAAGATACATCACTGACTAAGTGCAAGGTCAGTATGACTTAGTGAAACTCTAAATGAAGACTACTTTGAAAAGAATTACAATATAATATTCAATATATAATATAACATTCAGTCTGTAGTTAAGAAATTATTAACAAAAATTTCTTTTAAAGATATTTAGGACTAATTCAATGAAAAAAAAGACTATTAGAAATATCAACGCTCACTCTGTAAATGTGGAACTCTAAAGCATTTATAAGTTTCTTTCTAGGGTAAGTAATCATACTATATATTTTTCAAAATAATAACTCACCTAGAATTTTCAATAGCTGTAGTTATTATATCAGTTCCATCCTTTTTCAACTGATTATTATATTAAATTAATGGGACTAAACTAGTAACTATTGTAAGATATATTCACTGAATTGGTTAGTAATAAGTATCACACTTGAAATTTACAGTACCACAGGTTTTTATATGTAATTAGTTACATTGATCAGAACACCACATAAGAGCACTCAAATACTATAATTTGTTTAGACTATTTTGCATCTAGTAGTATATCTATTTGTACTCTGGGTGACCATAAGTATAACTGAAATCAGACAGATTTCTTCCACAAACAACGCCAAAATGTGTACTGCAGAGAGCCAAAAGAAGAGATTGCTCCTGTATATTCTTGCCATTGGAATTCACTTGTTTTCTCAATTTACCATAAAATTTGTTGATCAAAGACAAGGACATAAAGTCAGGACTTATGGAGGATCAAATAAGGTAAGAACACTGTACATTTATACCTATAAATCAGTCCACATTTAATTTGAATCTACTTATTTCGTAGGGTTTTGCCACCTAAATCTACAGAGGTTGTTTTTTGTTATTTGTTTTCTGTTGGAGTTGCTTTGGGGGCATGGCTCTGACAGAATTCTGCTTTTAAGCATTTTAAATCATCATACTCAAACACTTTAGGCTCTATTGTATTTCAGCTCCCAACTGAAGTTGAGAATAAAATTTTTTTTCCTGGTTGTCATAGTAAAAGATATGTACTATGGCAAAAATTTCCATTTTAAGATTTAGACAACAGCACTTAAAGCCAATATTTTGGGACATATTACCAGGTTTAAACTTCTTGAAAGCTCACAGAGGAAACAGTGACATTGCTTGCTAATTAGCCAGTAAAGAGACATGACTGCCAGTCCAACTGGATCATCAATTTAACCCACTGAGAAAGGTTTGCCCGCATCTTGCTTTAAGCACCATAATTTACAACAGTATATATAAAGCTTCTGTGAAGGAAAAGTACAAAATTTTACTCATATAAATCAGAGCAAACTAAAGGGGAAATAAAAATTTGTTAGGGGAGATAAATATGTGTCAGATTTCTATGCATGATATCTTTGGGTGGTGGCTTCAATTATTATTAAAAGAAAATATTTACTCTAAAAACCTATGATATAAATTCTTAATCTGAATTATGACTATTTCTGACATTTCATATTTTATTGTTCCCTCTTAAAGAGCTCCTTTATTTAAAGTTTTTCTTTGGCAAGAATACTTTTCTTCATCACTGTTACTATTTCATTTTGAAATGTATAAATAAGTTCAATCCAATTCTATGACTGATTTTGGAAAAGTTTTTAACTATAAAGGTAAAAGTGAAAAGGAAACAAACCAACAACAGCACAACTTTATAATTTTGTATCGCCCTACTTTCTCCAGAATATATAGTATTAGGATGCTTATACACTAAAGTTATACTAGTAGACATTAATTAGTACCCAAAACACAAAATATAGTGCGATATTGTCATAGTTTAAGTTCATGAAATAGCATGAGGTACCCCCTAATATGATTATATTCTATGGTTTCTTCAGAGAATGAAGAGAATCACGTCAAATAGTGACTCTTCACTGTAATGACTGCTTTGAAACAAAAAGAACATATGCTTTTACCTTCCTCCTTTCTTCTCTTTGCTTCTTCTTCATTTCTTTCTTTGGCTTTCAGTGCTTCATCAGCTTTTGCTGAAACAAAAACAATAAAATGTCTGCATTTATTTTATGTCTATATCATAAGGGGAAAAATTGGGGAGAGGGAAAAACATCCTTTATAGGTTTTTTGTGAAGTAGTCAGAAGAAAAAAAGTGTCTGAAAATCTAAAATATATCTTTTACAATCCTTATTCAGAATATTCAGAATATTTATTTAGAATACTTGAAGCTTAGTTCAAGCTAATCTCTGTACATAAAGGAAAATGGATTTAAGCAGCATAAGTTTAAACAATGGCACAGGAGTGGGGGGAAACTGTTGGTCATCTGACTTGTCAATGCAACACATCTGTTTTAAACTTCAGAGAGAAGTTCTTAAGCTACAATTCACATATTAAAAATAAGACGCTTACAATATCTTTAGAACAGTATCAAATTAGGTAGCATATTATTTTTTTCACTGCATATCATAGTAGCAGTTCTTTATTCATGTTATGACAGCATTTGGTAAAAAGAATCTTTTTTCCCTCTAGAAACCTCTTCCCTTATTACTTAATTATCTACTAGTTGCTCAACTGCAGGGTTTTCAAACACTTTACTACAGATGTTAAAGAAGATTAAAAATATACAGCACAGTAACAAGGGACTATCAATATACTCTGTAAATTAATTAAATTTCTGTTCGAGCACATCATTTATTCCAAAGCATTAATGTCTCAAAGGAGCGATTCTCCTTTATTGCTGTCTCACTGCCTGATGAGTGAACTAAGTGAAAATAAGTCTCTAACAGCATTATAGTTGATGAAATATTAAGTTTAAAAAGTATTGCCTCACCAAAAGAAAAAGAATCAAACTGTGCCAGCATTAAACCTTGGATGAGTCTTTATTTTAATAATAACAGCAATGCAAACTATGATTTAAAAAATAAACATACTTACCCTTCAGTTTTTGCTGCATATATTTTTCCTATGCAAAATCAACATGCCCTTTAGAAGTATAAAACCTGGCTTAAAAAAGAAATTTAAAGAAAACACACACTATATACATAATTATTTTTCTTCAAAGTTTGATTTTTCTTCACCATCAACACCGACACTTTCTTAAAATATAAAATTTATATAATGGTGTTGTGAAGTGCGATATCCAATTACATAGACATCTGTTTCCATTTACAAGCTTTAATACATACTTAGACTGCATTTAAAGTCATGAAATATTAAAACTTTTATGCCACTCTGGATCACTGCAAGAATCTATTAAATTAGATAATAAAAACAAACCACCAGTAACTCTAAAGACTTTTACTTCATTTACACTTTATTCTCCCTGGTAGAAGGACAAGAATAATAGAAATTCCATTTAAATTCAATTTTGGTTATATGTGTAATTGTAGATATACCCCTTGAGTCATGTAAAATGCTCAGCTTATGTTTCTTTCAAATTATCCCGCTCAGATTCACATTCTACTCCTTACAACCATCTTCAATATGTATTAGCAGTGCTCATTAGACTGAAATTTAATAATGCAAACATCAGGTGGATTTCAAGAACCCCCATTAACAACGTAAGATGGATTGCTTATATATAGCTCTTGGGCCAACTGGGCACAATTTAAATTCAATAAACTACCCTGCCTAAATCTGATTTATCTATTTCACTATGCCGGTTTGTCCTTTCTTACTGATTTGTTGCTATACATGGACAATTCATTGGAATATTGTTTTATATGTTCTTTTAAAACTGCAAATGGCTCTTGTGCTGTGGTTAAATATTTTATGTAATTGAACTTCATGCTGTCCATCAAAATTCAGTATGTGTGTGTATACATAAATAAAAAAAATTTGAATATCAAAATGGCATATAAAATAATTAATTTAAAAGCACATATTTGAACATTGTATTAATAATCACTGTGTTGTCTACAAAGAATCTAATTCACTTGAAGAAAATTCATTTATTTAAATGGACACAGAATAAACTCCTCATTGATTAGTAAGGAAATTTGGAAGAAATGCTATTTTTTCTTTCTGTCTTATATTATTATTTCTAGATGATGAATAGGGAGAAATGTATAGTCATTCATATATCATTTATTTTATCATAATTTTTTAATATTCTCTAAAAGGTGACAATCTCATTTTACTGATAGTGATACTGAATCTCATTAGATGACCACAAAATATGATACCAAAGAACATAACTGGTAGGTGGTGAGACCTATTCTATTCATATGACTCATGATCATTCCCTTTGGATATTATAGCAGGATCTACTATAAAGCACATAATTTACCAAAGGTACGTACATCTTTCACTAACCTTGTTTACAACTTCTAACCTCTTTGCTCTTCCAAACTCCCACAGGCTAATAGCACCCTTCAGGATTTGCTTTCTTCCCTAGCACAAGACAACCATTTCAATTCCACACATAAAAAACCCTCATTTTCCTGATTTCTTTATTGTTCTGCCAAGGTGTTGCCAAGATGTTACTTGACCATTTTTTTTTTCTACTTTTGCTGCAGAGTCTTGCTTTAAAGCGGTACATAAATGTTATTGGCTCTACTGAAAACCAATGATTTAGAAATTAACATGAATCCTTCCATGCTGTTCCTTTCTAGTAAGCATCCATAGTTGATTTCCATTCTCATTTCCTACAACTTACTCTGCTGTCATTATTAGAAGTGCCAATAACCTCACACCAGCTTCCCTAACTCCCATTATTTTCTCAGCTTCACTCCTATTCACTTCCAAACATTTAAGTTCATCAATTTTTACTTCTTTTTGTCTTATTCCAGAGTGTAAATCCATCCTCCTTAGACTAGAAATACATACATTCAAGTCTCACAAATCCTGTACAATATTAACTCTTCTTCCAACCAAGTTACTGCTTTTTCTCATTCCCAATAGTTTTTTGCCCTCACAGCTTTTGTAATGGTCCCTAAAAACTCTATAATAGCCCAATGTAATGGTTATTTCAGTTTTATCCTATTATACTCTCTCCTTTTTAAATCAAAATGCTCTCCTAATTCTAACAATTGTCAACCTTTTTTTAGCTGCTCTCCCTTTAACCACCTTTTACTTCCTGGAGTTCTCCTCTTAGTCAGTCTATAGAAGTCTAAAATGTAACCCATATGTCAACCATAGCTCCAGCTCTGGCCCCTCTTCCTGATCACCAGAATTCTTTTTCCAATCACTTCCTGGATACCTCCACACAGATAGTTTTATTTCAAAACCATGTCCATGACTGAACCCATAATCTTTCCGTCAAACTTGATCCTTGGTGTTTCCCATTTTTTCCCAGGTTAAAAAACTTCTATGACCCTTTCCGTCAAATCTTATTCTCATGTAAGACACTTGGTTACTTTAGCAGTTCCTTCACATTCTACTCTACAGATTATCTCTACAAATCCTTCTAGTCCTTTACATTTTTTCATTGCCACTATTAATATTCAGGGCCTCATCTCTCTTCATTGTGAATAAGAAAGAAACTCCTACTTGATCTCTATGCTTTTAATTCTATTCCTTCCAATGAACCCTCTATATTACCACCAGTGAAAGGAAAGTTTTCCTTGTTTTGTATCCACAGTAAGAAGCACAGTGTCTAGAAAACAGAAATGCTCAATAATTGATAAAATGAATGACTGTACCATTCTAAAATACAAATATGATCACATCACTCCCTGCTAAAATTATCTCTGATGGTGCTCTGTTGCATATATAGACAAATCCAATCTCCTAGATGCTAGCTATCCAAAGTTCTTCACAGTCTATTCTCAATGTAACAAGCTAGCTCATCATTCACCACCACCTCTTGAGAGCAGAGCACATAGTAGGTGTGATAGAAATTATTTACATGCTCTTCTTCATGAGTATTTAGCCAGACTATATTTTCTAGTCTCCTTGAAATTAAGTCTGGCCATTTACTAGAGTTCAAACCAATAAAATGTGACAATAAGTGATGTATATTTTGTTTCCATACCTGACCTATAAAAACTCCCATGTAATCCTCATTCTCTTTCCTTATCCATTGGCTGAACAGAGGACCCTGGAGGGCAAACCAAATTTCCACAAGGAGCAGAAATGCTTTCCTGATGACTTGTATTACACTGTTATATAAACACAAACCATACTGTTGTAAGGTGCTAAAATTTATTTTTATTTTTTGAAATTTAGAGATTAACAGTAAGTGTTCAATAAATGTTTCCTAAATAAATGAATAAACACGATGTTGTAAATCGGATTTCCAAATCAGATAAAATAGATGACATAGAAAATTCTCCAGAAGAATACTGTACCTTAATTACTGAGTTAAGTGCTGAAGATTGAGTCATAAATCAATTCATAGGTTAGAAGTGGCAATGTAAAAACAGACAGACACATTGTATAGGACACTTTGGAAGTAATGAAGGAAGAGGATACAGTCAGAGAAGACTTCCAGGAGGAGGTGACCAGTGATTTGGTCTATGAAATCTCAATGGACCAGCTCAATTATATTTTATGTTTTATTTTATGGTTAAAATCTAGTCCATATGGACCTTGGAATAAACAGTAGTGGAAAGCCAGGAGGTATATTGTCATAGAATCCTAGGTACATTAGACCAGACACATTGCTACGTGCCCAAAGATTTTTGTCTACTGCCAGGGGCACACTTTTAATTTAAAATGACCACAAGTCAAGAATGAATTTGCATGGGGAAGCCGGGATGGCTCAGCTGTTTAAGCGCTCGCTTTGCAGCCCAGGGACCAGATGATCAAATCCCGGCCTTGGCCCATGCAGGACCATATGCCCCAGTTCAGTTCTCGCTGGGGTGAGCATCCCATGTGGGAGGCCCCCAGTTCAGCCCACAGCTTGTGGTGGTGTGCCTCCCATGCAGGATACCCCTACCCGGTTCCTGCCCTGTGCAGCCCCCTCCCCAACCATGTGGAATAAAACCATGTTGAAAACCGATGATGGATAACTATGGAGACTGCTCTGGGTCCTCTCCCTTCTCTCTGTCTCTGTCAAATACAATAAAATAAATCTTAAAAAAAAAAAAGAAAAACAAAAGAATGAAGTTGTAGCACAAATCATATATTGTGCAGCCAAATTCTCAGAAAACCATAAGTATCTGGAGCTATTTCTCATGATTCTCCATTGAAGTAACATTCCATAATGGAATAAGAATGGGTCACACAACACTGAACTTTCCTCATGGTACACCACAATATTCATTGGCAAATTTAAATCTCAGATATACTGCAGTTAAAAAACAAACAAACAGGGGAAGCTGGGATGGCTCAGTGGGTTGAGCGCTCACTTTGCAGCCCCGGAGACCAAGGATCAAATCCCGGTTGCGGCTTGTGCGGACCCATATGCTGAACTGGGGAGTGCCCCCAGTTCAGTTCTCACCGGGGTGAAACCCTGGCCCAGTTCCTGCCCTGTGCAGCCCCAAGCCCACCTGTGGAATGAAACTATGTGGAAAAACCAGTGATGTGCAACTATGGAGACTGTTCTAGGCCCTACCCCTTCTCTCTGTCTCTGTATCTCTCTCTCTCTGCCAAAAACAATAAAAATAAACCTTAAAAACAAACAAACAAACAAACAAACAAACAAACAAAAAACCTGTTTAACTTAAGTTTTGCCTGTGTTACCCAACTTTATTTTATTAAAGAACCATTCTTTTCCTGGGACACAAATAAACAAAGAATATACTTCGAGCAATGTTAATCTAGTCTAAAGCTTTCACTGACTTATTTTAACTTTTTCCCTAATTCAGATTCTAACAAGTATAAAGATATTTCATCATTAATTTTTTTTTATTGAAAAGAAACACTCCCATTTAGATATTTGCAGACAGGAAATATTACATCCAATTCTGTTGGAGAATTTTTCTAAATCATTTTAGAAAAGCTTTGATGATCAATTTCACTGCTGAGTGACACACTAAGTATGTCCACAGATGTGCTGGTAGAATGCAACTATATGTAGCATAAGCATATCCTAATGGTCTTTACTTGAATAGGCATTTTTATTCCCAATGCTCCTGATGGAATCCATGAGCATTTCAATGTCAAAGAAGGAATCAAATAGATGTGATTACAATTTAAGATGAAAAAGTGGAGAACTAATAGCTTTTTTTAAAATGTATAAAGTCCTATAGCTTTCTGACCATGCTTTTATTTCTGTTCTCCATTTGTGTTGATACCTGATGCTTATCCAACTTCCCATTCTGTAACCTGAATAAAGTGCTTAGCCATAGTAATTAGGATGTCATTTATTAAAATCTAAGAACGAAAGTTAAAAAAAATTGAAAACAATGCAATAACAACAACATGGGGATATAGAACTGCTGTGATGTCTAGTCTCTCAAAGAAAAGCAGTACTAGATTTTTTTTTCTTTTTTATAGAATGCTGATAAGGAAAGTAGAAGTAACTACAGCATTCCGTGTTCCTTTAACTTATTGCACATCCATCAACTAGATGTCAGTTTGAAGACAGTTGGCCACCATTATAACTCCCATTCCAAGAAAGATGTTTCAGCATTTCAGAAAAACTCCGGGGTTTGGAGTTATAGAATTACGCCCTTTGAAAGGAATCATATCCTAGTCTCCACTAAGTGATTTGTAATGCTTATTCTTTTCAGTTACTACAAATATCCTATCAATACATATTTTTAAAGAGTGACTAAAGGTAAGCAATCCTTTTAAAAATAAGAACCGAAGTCCAGAAATGCCAATGTTTAACTACATATGTCAGAAATAAAGATGAGATATAATAGTTTTCCATATCAACAAAATCATGCCATATTTATTTTCCTAATTTATTCTTATACTACTAAGGATGTTTCTTACTTAAAAAAAATAGAATTATATATTTTTATTTATATCATTTGTTTTCATGGCTTCAATTACTGAACGGGGACAAAAACTTATGCAGGCCTGCTGAGTGTCAGTCACTGGGCTAAATACTTTAAGATCTAGATTATTTCATATAATCCTCAAAAAGTTTCAGAGAGGCTTAATGATTTGCTCATGGTTACATACTTAATAAGTTGGTGAGTCAAGAATTATAACTATACGCTCTTTTCATTACACTATAACTTTAAACACAGTATGGGAATAACTTGTATAAAACTAATTCTTTTTTAAAGATTTATTTTATTGATTTTTGACAGAGAGAAACAGAGACAGAGAGAGACAGAGAAGGGGGAGGGCCCAGAGCAGTCTCCATAGTTGACATTAGTTTTCCATATAGTTTCACTCCATAGGCGGGCACAGGGCTGCGCAGGGCATGTGGGTCCACATGGGCCGGGGCCGGAATTTGATCCTCAGTCCCTGTGGCTTCAAAGTGAGCACTTAACCCGCTGAGCCATCCCAGCTTTCCCTATAAAACTAATTCTAATAGTGCTTCTAAATAAAGGACAGTCAATTTATTCTTTTTTAGTTGAAGTGTAATTACTAAGCCAGAAAGGTCATAAATGAAATGCTATTGTAAAATAAGTATAAAAGTAAAATAATTTTAGGTGAAGTTGCCATGCTATTAGTAAATACTTTGAACTTGACCATTTTTCCCCCCAGGAATATGAAATGCTCAATATTTAAGTGCACGCCATGATTTTGGTTGCCTCAACTTGAGAGACTCATCATTTAGGTCTGAGGCCAATAGGTGGGTTTCAGTGCTTTAAGACATATATCTCTATACTAAAAATGCTAACACCACTGATAAAATGCAGAATCGCCCTGCTGAGTCCACAAATTTTACCCAAAGGAACTTTATGCCATGTCCTGATTTAATCCTGTTAAAAGTGTATTTTAAGTGCATTTTTAAATATACATTCTGATAGAGTTGTATCATTGCTCTACTAATTGGAATGCCCCTGCTACGCTATAGAACACTGCAAATACAATTCAAAATTAATAATGCAGGCTTTATTAGATGACAAACTGAAACATCCAATAAATTTAACAATAAAATTAAAACCAAAAAAACCTAAAACACCCTGGAGGTATGACCTGGTTTTGGAACAATCTCTGAGATTTCTACTCCCTCAGATCTATGAAAATTAGCCACATGATAAAACTGTTACATTCACTCTCCAGGGTGAACTATAAACTAGACCAATGTATGACCTTTAACAGTCTATTAATGAAGAGGCATGTTCTTTCTCTCATATGATAAGTGAATTACACAATAGCAATGGAAGCTTAAGGTAGAAGACATAAGAAAAGAGAAATGGTAGTCCTTAAAAATCACAGTCATCTATGTGGGAGGCTCCCGGCCCAGTTCCTGCCCTGCGCAGCGCTGTGCCAGCCTGTGGAGTGAAACTATATGGAAAATTGATGTCAACTATGGAGACTGCTCTGGGCCCTCCCCCTTTTCTCTGTCTCTGTCTGTCTCTGTTTCTCTCTGTCAAAAATCAATAAAAATAAATCTTAAAAAAAAAAAAAAATCACAGTCATAATCTACACCAAACTTGTCTAACCCACAGCCCTTGCGCTGAATGTGCCCAGCTTTGAATGAGGCCCAATACAAATTTGTAAATGTTCTTAAAGCATTATGAAACTTTTTAGCGATCCTTTTTTTTTTTTTGGCTCATCAGCTAATGTTAGTGTTAGTGTATTTTATGTGTGGCCCAAGACAATTCATCTTCTTCCACGGTGGCCCAGGGAAGACAAAAGACAGGACACCCCTGACACACACCAATGCGCAAGCAACTGAATTCAGTCCCCAACAAAAAGAAGTGATTACGAACAAGTTGAAGCTCACAGAAATAATAAACGAGAACTTTCCTGGATTCTAAATGAATAATAAATGTAAGTAATACATAAGAAATTTAAGATCTATGGAAGAAATTTCAAAAACATTTATTTCTATTATGGGCAAGTTTTTACTAGCAAATCCATGTACTTCATTAATAGAGCATACTAGACGTAAAAACAGAGATATCGCATCCTTTAATTTGTATCTATACATTTTTATAGGCAATAAAATTAAATATATCAGAAGAAATCATATATTCAGGAAAATGAAGATATACTACACTTAAAATATTCTCTTACCTCAATTCTATATGGCAGTGTTAGAACAAAATAAATACTTTCAACCATATCACAATATAAAAGCAGAATCAAAGAAAATCATATAATGAAGATCTTAGTTATAGCCATTTTATGAGGTTATGACAATGAAAACTGTCCTCCCAAACTAGAAGGCAGTACCGGATACTCATTAATTTTGCACTTAAAAACATACACTACTAGTGATTTTCCAGTTACAGTATTAATCATTATCAATATTTTATAATCTCTCTTTTGTTGCATTATTATCAAGTAGGCATTGAGTTATTGTACTTTTATGTAAGGTGGTGGTTCTCAACCTTTGGCATGCATCAGCATTGCATGGAAAGCTTGTTAAAGCACAGATTCCTGGCCCCCAGGTAAGCCTAGATTTTGCATTTTTCAATCTCAGCATAATTTTTATTTAGAAACACAGAATTTTAAATTCATTTTATCCCAATGTGATTTTTTAAAAATGTATGGACCCATGATTCACTTAGATAAATGTTTTAAAATTTGCAAACTCTTCGGTGTTCTTTATTTACACTAAGGTCTACATTAATTTCATTCTGATCAAAGAATGTAGTACATATAATAATCTTTGATATGTATTTAGATTTTCTCAATTAACTAATACATGGTCAATTTTCTAAATGTTTAACCAGTACTTGCAAAAAATATACACATATTCCTTAAATCTTGAGTTCAGGGTCTTATAGGAGCAAATCTGTTGGCTTGTTATTGTTCTGTTTAATACATTACTCAAGATGGTGGCAGAATTTAAAGTTTATTCTTGCAATTGTGTCAGTATTTGCTTTATGTATTTTGAGACTGGATTATCAGAGGCACACAAGTCAGATACAATCAACTGATGCCTATCAGACACTGACACAGTATGCTCTGAAGAAGGAACTTAGTTTAATGAAGTAAGCATAAGGAATAAAACAAATAAAAATGCTCCATAAATAAAAAATATATTTTCACCAAAACAACAACAACAACAACAAACCTGGGGCATCCCAGTGGCAGGCATGCTGAATTTGGATTCAAGAAACCTTGTTCTGGGAAAGCTGGGATGGCTCAGCAGGTTAAGCGCTCGCTTTGACTCCCCAGGGACCAAGGATCGAATCCCGGCCCCGGCCCATGTGGACCCACAAGCTGAACTGGGGTGTGCCCCCAGTTCAGTTCTTGCTGGGACCTATGTGGGAGGCTCCCGGCCCAGTTCCTGCCCTGCGCAGCCCTGTGCCCACCTGTGGAGTGAAACTATATGGAAAACTAATGTCAACTATGGAGACTGCTCTGGGCCCTCCCCCTTCTCTCTGTCTCTCTCTGTCTCTGTTTCTCTCTGTCAAAAAT
>PVKE010045670.1:0-12541 GCA_004027555.1 Craseonycteris thonglongyai | reverse complement strand
AAAAAAAAATGTTTCTAGGAAAAAAGTAGTGCTCCTGAGAATTTCCTATCAGACTCAACAATATGTAAGTTATTGGTGACCTTGACAAAAGAAATTCTCATGGAATGTTGGGGTGTATAGCTAGACTGGAAAGGTTGTAGCGAGATTTAGAGGAGAGGAAGCGGACACAGTGAGAGTAGATAAGACTTTGTGTGTGTGTGTGTGTGTGCGTGTGTGTGTGTGTAGGAATGCTGTAGTTTAGGATTTCTGAACAATTAACATTTTGGACACATTTTTTCGTTCTGGAGAGCATGTAAGATATTTAGAAACATCACTGGCATTCTATCCACTAGATGGCAGCAGATTTCCCTCCTCTCCCCAGTGTGATAAGCACAGGGTTTCTTTATGTTGTCAAAAATTCCCTGAGGGGGTTGTGTGTGTGTGGGGGGGGGGGGGGGGGGGGGGGGGGGGGGGGGGGGGGGGGGGGGGGGGGGGGGGGAGGCCGAATGTAAGGGGAGTAGGGAGGGTAAGTAGGCAAATTCACTCTGGTTGAAAATCACCAATTTAGTGGGAAAAAAATGTTGATGGCAAAGGATAAAGAATGGGGAAGTGCTGGGCAATATCCTTGAGCTGGTAAGAAGGGATGGGATCTAGTGTACACAAAGAGGGATGGGTCTGCTAGTTTCACAGACTGTGAATTCAAATTATTAGCTGAGAAAGCAGGGTATGGGCACAGAGGCAGCTAGGTGTGATGGTAGGAACCTAAAGGAGATCTCTTCTAGTTGCTTTTGTTATCTCAGTAAGACGTGAAGCAGAGTAAGCAGCTAAAGCATGCACATGAAATCTGATGGGAGGCCATCTAAGACAATGAAGAGCAAAATGGAGTAGTGTATTGTGCTTGCTGGACAGCTTTACCGTTCAGCAGCAAAGACCCATTCATTAAGGGTAGAGTCAGACTCTCCACGGCTGAGGCCGGGGTAACAGAGGTCGGCTCAGCCCAGCAGTTTGAAGAGCTGTACCTCAGAGCTGAGGACACTCACAGTGAGCCACTCGCATTTTCAAGATGGAGCAGAGTGCCTACATGGAGTTCAACGGGCAAGGAATTCCTACTGATCTAAATGCACTGGAATTTTGCTGGTATATTTAAATTAGAGTCAGGCGCTACTCTGATTGGGAGAATAGCTGAGGTAGAGTGCAAGTCCCTCCTTGACCCTTTTTGGGCACCAAGGGCACCACAGTGGGCCCAGGTGAATGACATTAAGGGGGTTAGTCAAAGAACACCCCCAAGTTTCATTTGTTCCTGAAGTATCTGAAAAATATGAAATTAGTTCTGTTTCTACTTTTCTGTTTTTTTAAGAATTCTCAGAAAATTGATGGATTAGATGATGCACACACCCCAGAGTTGACAAAAAAATTCAGCAACATACATCTGTGGGCTCCTTCCCACCCAGTGGCGATGAGTATCCTAACAAAGCCCTCAACCCAACCTTCCCCTGGAAATGAACTTACATGACTCCTGGCATGCTGCTTGTGAAAGGGATTCCGCAGGAGCCACGCGGTGGCCTCAGCAAGCAGATGGTGGCCATTCTTAGCAAACACAATATTCAGCTTAGCAGTTTTTATAGCTTCTCAGATGAAAAAGTTCATCAGGGCCTCAGAATCTTTTCTAACTGGCTCACTTATCCCAGGCTCTATTTCTGGAGAGCTTACAGGAGGATTTGATATAGCCAAGGAGATAGAAGCATCTGAAGAACTAAACACAATTTGCCTCAAAGCTCCCAAATTAGAGGAAAAGCTCAAAGTACTGACAAAGATTCTGTGATGCTCTTTATGAAAGAAATAAAAAGAAAGCTAAATGTGGGTTTAGCAAACAAATTTTGGAAATACTAAACAGTACTGGTGTTGAGTATGAGACATTTGATATATTGGAGGATGGGGAAGTTTAGCATGAATGAAAAACTTCAGTTGGCCAACACACCCTTAGCTATACGTGAAAGAGAAACTTCTTGGAGTATTGGATATTGTTTAGGAACTGAAAGAAAATGGGGAATTACTGCCTATACTAAAAGGAGAAAATTAATAAATGTTAAACTTGGTGCCCAACTATTGCAAGAAAAATGTAATTACAGTGGAGCAGTTCATGAGTTAGTTGTCAGAAATGGACTAGGAGACTAGGAGAAGGGAAATGCTTATTTCCCAGTTTCACTTTGTGTATTCCACAAGTTTGTGGTAAATAAATATATGTTATGGTTTTTTTTTTCACCCAAAATAGACTGCAATGAAAAATCTTCAAATTTAACTAAAAATAATTGTGTTAAAAAAAAGTACAGACAGACTAATTGTGTCTTTTTCTCCAGTCACATTCAGGGGTCTTGGTGCACAGAACAAGTGGAGAGTTGGATATGAGCTGGGTTGTTTGTAGGTTTACCGAGAGAGTATCATGAAATAAAGGGGGCAAAGAAGTTGATAGTATACAAGTGAGTGATTATCATGATGACCATGAAACTTAAGCAAGGCAGAGAGGGAAGTGAGTGCAATGAAAAGGTGGTAGGATCACCAGGAAAATGTAAGTCCTTATAGGACTGAAAAGTTGTTGGGAGTATTAAAGAAAGTGAGCTGGAAATATAGGAGGTCAGAGAGTGAGACTGAAATTTAATTTATGGGGGGGTATATTTATTGGGTAGGGTCTAAAGCAGTGGTTCCCAACCTTTTTCCACTTGCATACCCCTTTAAACCCATTTCTATAAATTATACCTCGTGCTTTTAAAACAGTTGTTTTTAAATACTGACACTTGGGGAAGCTGGGATGGCTCAGTGGGTTAAGCGCTCACTTTGCAGCACCTGGGACCCAGGATCAAATCCCATCCCATGCGGACCCATGTGCTGAACTGGGGAGTGCCCCCAGTTCAGTTTTCTCTCTGTCTTTGTATCTCTCTCTCTCTGTCAAAAACAATAAAAAAATTAAAATAAATAAATAAATACTGACACTTGTTCAGTGCCTATCTTAACATAAAACAGTGGAAATTAGGTAATGTTAGGAAAGAAAAAATTACTACACTAAAAGTACAAACCACAGATTTAATTTTACAATATTTGTAGCATAGTTAAATATTGTTACTAATTATTTTTCACATACTTCTGAATGGCCAGGCATGTACCTCTGAGGATATGCATACCACCACTTGGGAACCAATGGCTAGGGTATGGCTATGGTAGGCAATGGAGTCACAGAGGAAGATGTACATCAGAGTATCAGGGTCCAGAGGATGAGGAGTGACAGAAAGACTTTATTGTAGTAACTTACACACGTAGTTACCAATTTCCACCCTACCTTAGATTATTAGCTTAAACTCTATGGTAATATTATTCTCCTTACTGGTGCTCAGCATAGGGGTAGCCAAGAAGATGAGGGGAAAAGTCTGCTGGGAACGTTCTGGGAAGTGTTTCCTTATTCCAAAGAAAGAGTTCCTCTTCTTCCTCTGGATTACGGTATGTGATGCTTGATATTTTGTAGCCATCCTGTTAACAGCCTGAGGATGAAGTTAACACTGAAGATGGTACAGAGAGGGAAAGAACGTACATTCTTTTTGCTGTTGTTGTTGTTGAAAAAAATTTTTTAATTAGTTTCAGGTATACAAACTAACATAGTGATTAGTCACTTATATACCTCACAAAGTAATAACCTCAGTAAGTCTATATCTATTTGACACTGTACATAATTATTAGAATATAATTGACTATATTCCTTAAGTTGTACTTCATCTTCCATGACTAGTTTTTTAAATTACAGTTGACATTCAATATTATTTTATATTAGTTTCAAAATTGATTTCAAAATGAACTCATTCATTTACTAGCTATTTACTAAGCATTTACTATGTGCCAGTCACAGTTGTAGGAACTTAGGATATAGCAGAGAACAAAACAGACAAAAATTTCTGCTACCATGGAATTTATGTCCTGTACAGGACAAATGGTATCCTCTCCAAGATGTCTACCTGGATTCTTTCAATCATATTTAATATTTCCTTCTGCTTTTATGGCTGTTGCACCACCGTAATTCCACTTATGTTCTGCCTCAAGTTAGTGGTATTGCTTCAGATGTCAAATGTCTCCCTTACTAGACCAAAAAGTTCTTAGGATCAGTGTCTCTGTTATTAATCTGTCTCCTAAGCACAGAGATAGTTCAGAGCAACTGCCACTGAGTATGTGTGGAATGAGTGAATGACTGTCTCTAGTCCTAAAGGGACAGTGTCACATGGTGGAGCTCTCACTATAGACTCTGCTAGGAATTCACTTAGAGCAATTGGGAGCCAACTTGTCATGGACTTAAGTGATGACCATGAACTTAAGAAATGACATTCCTAATAAGTGATTATTACTGATAAGTGATAATAACAAAGTTCATTTATATGACTGTGGGCAAACTAGGAAATAACAGTCTGGATAATACTATTATAAAATTCAAATAGCTGTCTAGTTTAATGAATGTAAATATTTTCATACTTGTAGTCACCTTGAAAATGGTTTTCAAGGTAACTGACTGCAAATTTAAAGTATTTATTTGGTTTTAAACTTAAACAACCCAGGGGTTGCCAGAATAGTCAGTGGTTGAGCGCTTGCCTCACAGTTGTGGTATCTGGGGTTTGGTTCCCAGCCCTGGCTCACGTAGATCCACGTGCTGAACTCTAGTGCAACTGGTGGCTGCCCAGAGAGCTAGGTGTGGCAAGGGTTTTCTCCTCCCATGCAGAGGCCCCGGTTCAGTTCCTATCCCATGCAGTCCCACGTCCACCTGTGTGGAATGAAACGATATCATGACTAATGATGTACAACAGTGAAGATTGCTCTGGGCCCTACCTACTTCTCTCTCTCTCTCTCTCTCTCTCTCTCTCTCTCTCTCTCTCTCTCTCTCTCATTTCTCTCTGTTTCTCTCAAACAATAAAATAAATCTTTACAAAAATCAACTTAAATGACTCAATGACTAGGTCCTATATGTAATGAAATATTTTATAAATTATTGTAATTTAGGGGCAAAGACCTCTGATTTTTCAGAAAACAAAAGACACAAAGAATTACTGTAAAGATCCACAGTCATTGTTTCTGCTGGATGTCAAATAGTTGTTGTTTTATTGCCACATAGTCAACAGAGGGAGCCCCTGTTCAAAAACTTAGTAACATTTCCTTACAGAATTTTGGACATGGATAGAAAGCCAATAAAAGGTATAGAAAGAAATAAAAGAAATAAAATAGAAGAATTAAGGTATTGGACAAATTTGATTTTCAACTGTATTGGGAATCTAGAATCCTTCTTATGAAACTGAGTTGGGCAGGGGGGGGCGTTGGTGATGTTAAGTTAAAGGTATTTCAAAGTAGCATATGTGTGGTGGATTTTGTTTTAAAAGCACTTTACATACTACCAGAGTAATTCTTTATCTTTAAAGTACACAATTATATTACTCTTCTGCTTAATACCCTCCAATGGCATTTTCATCACTCATATGACAAATTCAAACTTACGCAGTTGTGAAGATTAAAGGAGATAATAAATAGCATAGTTCCTGACACAGTCAATTCTAGATTATTTTTCACTACTGTGTCTTTTATTGTAGTAATCCTTCAGACTAGACTGCTTCCTAAACTGCCCCATTCCTCCTCTGGCTTTCACCTGGTGAACTTCCTTCTTGTCCTGTAGGTTTCAGGATCCCAGAGGTGTTGCCTCATTCAGCCTGGGAGCTCTTCTGGTACTTATCACACCATATTGTAATAATCTGTTCACAAAGGTCTCTCTCCCACCTGAAAGCAGAGGCCAGATCGCATAAATTGTTCTGCTTTTAATGGCTAGCAATAGGGTGATCAACTGTCCAGGTCTGCCTGGAACTGTTTCAGTTTTAGCACTGAAAGTTCCATACCTTTGGAACTCCAAACTTCCAGGCAAACTGGACAGTTGGTCACTCTGCCACAGGTCCTGAATAGTTCAATCAATAAATACTTTATCTAAACAAATTATCTTTGATAAGCCACTTCTGCTTCATGTACTTAAATTTCCCCAACTATAACTAAATAGTTTAAATTGAATAATAACTAAGACCCCTTTTAACTCTGCCATTTTAGAATTGGAGTTCATATTTATGGTCTGCCTACATTCATCAGTTTACCTTATCTATACTAAGGAAATCTTAACTAGGCGCCACTCTATCTAATTAAAAAAGAAAAATCACGGCTTAAAATATGATAAATTAAATGAAAATATGGAAATCTTGTATATATAGTATTCCAATTTTGTAAAATATGTATTTTTACTCATGTTTTATAGAAGGAAAGGAAATAGAATTATGAATACTATTTGTATTAAGGATACATTTTCCCATTCAAAAGATTTTTCAAAAATCTCTACAATATCATATGATTTTATAGTCAGCAAACAATACATGGAAAACACCAAACGTTAGGTACCTGATTACATGTTTCCTTTAATACAGTGTTTCCCAAACATTAATGTAACCTGGGATGGGCCTCTGATTCTGCCTTTGTAACGAACTTCCAGATGATGCCTGTGTTCTGGTCCATGGACCACATTTTGAATAGTAGGCATTACAATATATGAATTCTAATCCACATTTGACTATTATTTACAAAAATTTTAACCATCCTGTACCTTTTCTAGTGCTTTCCAAAATGACACACTGGCATAAATTTAGGAGGCATTTTCATAATTCAACTTTCTAAGAACTAAGGAGGTTAATACCTTAGGAAGCTTTGTAAATATTTTGAAGTATGGTGGTTGGGAATTCCTGCCTACACTTGATCTTAGCCAAAAGGTCAAGAAGTGATGGGAATTCCTGTCTTAGAGTTAGTTGTCTTTTGCAAACAAGAAGTCAAACGCAACAAAGTGTATCAGACCAGCCAAAATACCAGAACAGTATAGTTGCCATAATACTGAATTAAAAAAGATTAACTGCCCTCTCTATGCCCCTCACAGAGCTACTAATAGAGTTGTGGTCAATAAACACTGTTTGAATGAAGGAATATGTTTAATTTTATAATAACTAATGTTTGGATAATTTCTGTAGGCTTAAAGCACTGGCTCTCAAGTTTCAGTGTGAGATACTTATCTGGGGAAGTAGCTAAAATGTAGAGTCCTAGACTCTATCTTCAGAAATTCTGATTCTGGGCAGGGGAGTTCAAGAATCTATATTTTCAACAGTCATCCAGATAATTCTAATGTAGGTATCTCTGGACCATATGTTGAGCAACACTGGCTTTAAACATACACACAAAAAATACCACAAACTACAGTAAGAAATACTTTTTACATCATGATCTAGTTCACACACAATGTTATACATATATATGAAACGAAACCTTCACAAAACAATACTAACCCTTACTATGTGTCATACAGCCTGATAGTTTCTATTTTATTCATTTCATTACAAAAACATTACCCATGACTAACCACATTGATTTTGCATCATTTATCTCATTTAATTCTCACATCTGTGCTGCAAGATAAGCACTCTTAACTGCATCTTTCTTATTTAGAAACTTAACTTTGGGGAGGAATAACATGCCCGATGCTTCACATCAAGTAAGTGGCAGAGCTAGAATTCAAATTCAAAATGCCTGGCTTTAAATGGCCCTGACCTGCCCTCACCCTGACACAGATATCTGAAAGTGCCCAGCAACCTCCAATTCTGGAATATATTCAGTCAAACTCTGGTTTCCCCAGTTGGATCCTATCACCTTTGAATACCAACTTGAAATTTCTAAGAGAAAAAGAATTTGACTCAACTTGGACCAGGTGTGAACTCTGATCCATTCTGCTGTAGTCAAAAGGATGCTAAGGACAAAAGTCACCTAGTACAGTCATGGCCATGTAACCCCCTACAACAAGGGCTGAACCTGAAAAGTAATTAAAAAAAAATTTAAATGTAATTTAATTTAATTTAATTTTTTGACACAGAGACAGAGACAAAGAAGGGGGAGGGCCCAGAGCAGTCTCCAGAGCTGCACATCATTAGGTTTCAACACAGTTTCATTTCACACAGGTGGGCGGGGTGGGGGGTGGGGTGGGCACTGCACAGGGTAGGAACCAGGCAGAGGCCTCGAGCATGGAAGGCACGCCCCTGAGAGCTGGGGGCTGAACCGGGGGGCCTCCCACATGAGAACTGAACTGGGGCCCACACCCCAGTTCAGCATGTGGGTCCACACAGGCCAGGGCCAGGATTTAATCCTTGGACCCCCGAGCTGCAAAGGGAGCACTTAACCCGCTGAGACAACGGGCTCTGAAGTTATGTAGAAACATATTTACACTATCTGCATTTCTCCTCATTTGAGAAGGGCAACTTTCTGTCTCCCACTCTAGCATTATACCAGGAGAAACTGGAACAGGATAATCCAAGTCTCCTCCATCTTCCAATGCTCCCTGCCAAACTCCTGTCCTCCTCATCTCCCCAAATACAGAGTAGGGATAGTTCTGAAAGTTCTCACTTGAGGAGAAGCAGAATGCCAAAATGAAAAGGGCATCTCCTGCAGTCTTTGTGATTGCAGACAGTGATCAACTTTTTGGGCCAATAAGGATCTTAGGAGATTCA
The DNA here is from genome assembly GCA_004027555.1 of Craseonycteris thonglongyai. NCBI lineage: Eukaryota > Metazoa > Chordata > Mammalia > Chiroptera > Craseonycteridae > Craseonycteris > Craseonycteris thonglongyai. The sequence continues at coordinate 3,968 of PVKE010045670.1, read as the reverse complement.
ACAGTAGCTGATGCATCTACACATCTGAGGTTGTCACTGCTGTCCCCTTCTTCCCAGGGCCCCAGCCACAGTTTTTTGCCTAAGGTTCTGAAAACTTGACATTGTTTTTTTTCTTTTTTTTTAAATTTTTTTTTTTAAAGATTTATTTATTGTTTTTGACAGGGGGAGAGAGAGAGAGAGAGAGAGAGAGAGAGATACAGAGTCAGAGACAGAGAGAAGGTGGAGGGTCCAGAACAGTCTCCATAGTTGCACATCTTTGTTTTTTCTACATAGTTTCATTCCACAGGTGGGCACGGGGCTGCACAGGGCAGGAACTGGGCCCGGGTCTCACTCCGGTGAGAACTGAACTGAGGGCACTCCCCAGTTCAGCATATGGGTCTACACGGGTTGGGGCCGGGATTTGATCTTCGGTCCCCGGGGCTGCAAAGTAAGCGCCTAACCCACTGAGCCATCCCGGCTTCCTGACATTGTTTATTAAATAATTCAAACCTTCCACCCAAGACACTGTTTTAACCTTTTGAAAAATGAAAAATTATAAAATTTCTCTGAAAAGTTGTTGAATAAAGAAGAAAAAGCATTATTAGCCTTCTTAAAAAGTATTCAAAATAGAAAATAAATGTGGCAGTTCTTGTTCCTTTCTTCTATTAATGTAGACACACACCTCTTAAGAAGTTTCAACTATGCCAAGAAATATGACTTAATAATTTAAAGGGTTATAAATGCCTAAATCCTTTTTGGACATATCAAAGAGTGCTTTCATCTAAATTCTTTGTTTTCTTCCCATCTCCGAGGAAGACTGCCAGTTTCTTTGATTAAAAGAACAGTGTGAGGTACTTTTTAAGATCAAATTTTGAGGAGCACAGAGAAAAGAACAGTCATTTCTAACTGTGGGTTGGGTTGGGGTTGAAATGTAAAAAAGAAAGGCATCCTAGAGATGTTTAGAAATCAGCTGTATCTTGAAAAATGAATTAAACTCGGATAGGCAGGCACTGCAGCAAGGGCAGGGGCATCACACAGGAACCGTGAAAGTGACACAGGACCAGGAGTCAGAATCCTCCCTTCTGCCCTTAGCTTGCTGGAGAACACTGAGAAGCTCACTGCCCAGTGCTGGGCCTCATTTTTTTCAGTAATTAAAGGGAGATATTTGACTGGATGTTATCTGATGGCCTTGTTTTTCATGCCAAGTGACTGAAGCCTTCTGTTCCCCTATATTATTTAATTGATTCAGCAAATATTTATTGGGAGTGGGGATACAATGAGGCATAAAAGACATTTATTTATTTATTTGTATAGATAATGTGAGTGTTATCAAGGTCAAGTACAGGCTACTCTGAGTAACAAGGAGACCTGCCCAACTGAGAATGACAAATACTCTTGCTGGCATTTGAACCGAGATCTAAAGGATGAGGAGAATACATCCCATCCTAGATGGAAGGAATAGCATGCACAAAAGGCCAGCTGCAAAGAGAACTGAGGCTTAGTGAAGGGACAAACAGGAGCCCAGAGACTCAGCAGTAGAAGTGGGACTGTGGCTGGGAGGGGAATGGTAGCAGGGACCAGATCACCAAGAGCTTCGAAAGTCATTGGGAGGACTTTGATCTTTATCTTAAGAGTAATGGGATCAGTGAACAAAATGTGGTACATCCTTTAAATGAAATATCATTCAGCCATAAAAAGAAATAAAGTACTGTCACATGCTATAGTATGGACGAATCTTGAAACATTATGAACCTTGAAAACATTATGCTAAGTGAAAGATAACATATTGTATCATTTCATTTGCACTAAATGCTCAGCACAGGCAAATCCATAGAGACAGAAAGTAGATCAATGGTTGCCAGGGAGTGGGAGAGGAAAAAATTGGGAGTGGCTGCTAACAGCTATAAATAAAATCAGAGCTAGATAGTAGTTAAACTGGTAAAAATAGTTTTATTCAGGAACAACAAGGGGAAAGAGGCCCCAGTATAGGAATAGGCCCAAATCCACATACAGCATAAAGAAGTAAAGATTTATAGTCACAAAGGCTAATGGGGGCCGGTAGGCAGTAAATCACTAAGAGGAAACATTAGGGTTGGGGGGATTCTGGTTAAACTGACCTGGCAAGATTCTTGCTGAAGGCAGGCCAGAATGATCAACTATCACCTGGGGCAAAGGTTCCCAACCACTGGTTCTGGTCCACGGCTTATTAGGAACTGGGCCTCACAGAAGGAGGTGAGCAGTGGGGGAGTGAGCAAAGCTTCATTTGTATTTACAACTGCTCCCCATTGCTTGCATTATCACCTGAGCTTCACCTCTTGTCAGATCAGTGGCAGCATTAGATTCTCATAGGAGTGTGAACCCTATTGTGAACTGCGCATGTGAGGAATCTAGGTTGCCCTCTCCTTATGAGAATCTAACACCTAATGATCTGAGGAGGAGCTGAGGCGGTGATGCTAATGCTGGAGAGTGGCTACAAATACAGATTAACAGTAGAGAGATTTGACTGCACAGAGACCATAATAAATCTAATGCTTGCAGACTCATATCAAAACCCTATCAATGAGTGGAAAGTGACAATTAAGCTATATCTGGTGGCAGAACCTAATGCTTATTTTAGTTCACGTGTGGCCGCCCATTATTTTATTTACCACTTCCATCCACGCCTCTTTCCTGCACTGTGCACTTGTCTCAGTCACAGTTTTGGTAAGCCACAAGCTAACCCTAGCCAAAATGAGTAAACAACAAATGTCACTGGAGAGCTTCTTTGAAGAAGGGGAAAGACTCAATGATGAGACAGCAGAAGACTCTAAGGCTGCCAACAAAAAGAAAAGCTGCATTTCCAAGAAAATACCAAAAGTCCTACTGAAATTATGGGTTCACTGCCACAGGTGACCCACATTCTCCAAGCCTGCTTTGTATATGTGGCGACGGATTATCCAATGAAGCCATGAAACCTTCAAAACTGCTTCACCACATGGAGAAAAAGCAAACCTTTAAAGTTTTCAAAAGAAAAAAATGTGGACATGAACAGAAGCAATTACTGAAGGCCACCACTTCATCTAAGTGTCTGCACCGAGAGTGTCATTCTTAGTGGCTACGCACATTGCTAAAGCTAAAAGCCCTTTACTATTGTTGAAGAGTTGATGCTGCCTGTTGCTAAGGACATTTATAGTGAACTTTTAGGAGAAGCTGTAGTTCAAAAGGTGTCTTGTGTTCCTTTTTCAGCTAGCACCATCACTAGAAAAATTGATGAAATAGCAGAGGATATTGAGGCACAACTGTTAGAGAGGATTAATGAGTCACCGTGGTACACAATGTAGATTGACGAGTCTACTGATGCTGACAAGGCAACAATGCTTGGTTTTATGTGATACGTTTTTCAGGAGGATGTGCATGAGGATATGTTGTGTGCACTTTTGTTGGCAACCAACACCACAACTGTGGAAGTACTCAAGTCTTTGAATGATTACATGTCAGGAAAACGGAATTGATAATTGTGTGTAGGTCAGTGAATGGACAGAGCTGCTGCCATGACTGGATGGTTTTCTAGTTTCACTACTTAGGTCAAGGAGGTCACTTCTGAATATAAGTCTACCAATTGTGTCATCCATAGAGAAGTGCAGTCTAGCCAAAAAATGTCACCGGAACTGAACAACGTTTTGTAGGATGTGATTAAAATTATCAGTCACATGAAAGTACATGCCCTTAACTCATGTCTGTTTGCGCAGCTCTGTGAGGAGATGGACACAGAGCACACACGTCTTCTCTTATACACAGACGTGAGACAGCTTCTAAAGGTAGACCACCGGCCAGAGCTTTTAAGTTACGAGAGCCACTCCAGAGATTTCTTTTAGAAAAATAGTTGCCAATGGCAGCACATTTCAGTGACACAGAATGAATGGGTTGCAAAATTTGTTTACTTGTGTGACATAATCAACCTGCTCAACTGTCACTTCAGGGGAGAATGACAACTGTATTCAAGTTGGCAG
>PVKE010045669.1:0-12533 GCA_004027555.1 Craseonycteris thonglongyai | reverse complement strand
AATCTTAAAAAAAAAAAAGGAAGTACGAATTTGGAGCTTTGCAACCTCATTGTGTCATTCCACCACTTCAAGGATATCAGCAAGGATTTATCTTCTAAGGGTGTATTTAAAATACAGGACATCTTTCTAAGATTAATGTAGTCTTAGCTGTATATTACTTCTCTTTCTGTCCCTAGCACCTTATGCGATTTCTAGATCATAAGAAACACTCAATAAATGTATGCTGAACTTAATTGAAATGCCAACCAGAAAGTAGACTCAAACCTTCAGAATACCCTGTAAAGCAGAGTATCTAACCTTTTGGCTTCCCTGGGCCACATCGGAAGAATTGTCTTAGGCCACATATAAAATACACTAACACTAATGATAGCTGATGAGATTTTTTTTAATTTGCAAAAAAAATCTTAGAATGTTTTAAAAATTTGTGTTGGGCCTCATTCAAAGCCATCCTAGGCCACAGGCTGGAAATGCCTGCTGTAAAGCCTTGATCATAAAAAAAGTGATGCTTCTCCACTAAGCCCAATAAAGCTACACTCTACCTGCTGCTGAACTCATCTCACTCCCTCCAAGCCTTTTCCCTTGGCTAGGACTATACAGTATAGAATAATAAAGAAGTGAAAAATCTCTGGAGCATGATGGCTGAACTTAAATTCCAGTTCTGCCATTATCTAGCTGTGTTACCTTGGACACTTACCTTCTCTGTGCCTCCACACTTCATTTGCAAAGTGGAAAATTGCATTGCCTACCCAATTGGGTTATTGTGAGAAATCAATTTATAAGCATCATATAAAGTAACTAGATAGAAACCGGCATATAGAAGTCAATAAATGTTAGTTGTAATAATAGGCACCCAATCTAGTATTGTCCAGGACACACAGCCCAGGGCCAGGTCCTAATTCCTCCCCTTTGCTAACCTGGTTAGGGAGCCACACAGATGCTGCAGCAGAAAGACACCCTGCACTCACGCTGAGAAGGATGGCTGGTGAGGGTATTCCCTCCACCACAGCACTAGAGAACTTGGTGGATGGACAATCACACTGAGATCCTTGGAAAGCCCAAATGTGCACAAAAACAGTTTTTACTTGGTTGGATTTCTTTGTTTCTTTGTTTGTTCCCATGGGCAGTTCTTTCTCTCCCGTTTTGATTTCAATTAATACCAACTGTCTTGAAAACTCAATAAGTTCTTAATTTTTCCCAGCAAATTAGGCAATTTTCCCAAACTCCCTCCAAATCATCACCAGCTACATTCAAGAACACCTCATTTAGTATCTTTTTATATATGTATAATATTTTAAAGGCTTGAAATGCTGCCACCTAGAGACAACTGTTTCATAAAGATAACCAAGGCAGTGAGGATGAAAGACCACTAAAATATAACTTGGACATGCATTCAAAATGTCATTTTTAAATGCTACAATATAAACTGGTAATTTATCAGTTTTATATAAAATAAATAGAATTATGTCAAATAGTTACTAGAATTATTGTGGGGGTCACTTTAGAATGTATATAAATGTTGAATCAGTATGTTGTAACCTTGAAACTAATTAATATTATATGTCAACTGTAACTAAAAATAAATAAATAGAATCAAGTAAAAAAATGAAAGTAATTTAAAGCAGAAATAAAGAGTATCCTTTATAATTAATACCTTTAAACCAGTTGTCTATCACTAGCAATGTATTACTTGTGTTTCTACAACTGAAATAATCCCCAATTCAAACAGAATGGGAATATATAGGAGTGAGACTATCTTGCCTTGCAGGGGTCTCCAAACTTTTCAGCCTGTGGGCCGCATTAACTATCAAACAGCAGTTTGGGGGCCAACTACACACTTGAGGTCCAAAGAAAAAAGAATCAAAACATAGATGTTGTTTTTAATTATTTATTTAATATTATTTTATTCAGATAAAAAGGTCTCCACGGGCCGGATGAGAGGGCCTTGCGGGTCGCATCCAGCCCGCGGGCCGTAGTTTGGAGACCCCTTGCAGGCTTAGCCTACCAATCAAGGCTGGATGTTGAAGTCCTACCTGCTGTGCTCTGATCAACCACAAATACTTCTTCAGGAGAACAGGGACCAGAGGATGTGTGCATGAGGTATTTCCTAGAACCTCATTTATGGTCTTTCTGCATTTCTCCACAAGTCTCTCACTATGCACACATCTTTGAGTAAACCATTTTTAGTGTTCCAGGCTGAAATTACACAGTGGAAGAAGGATCTAAGCAGTTAGCTAAGTTCTTTGGTTATAATTAGAAATTTCATGAAGATCAAAAGAAAATCAAAGAAAATTGTTATTTCCATCCCACCAGTAAGGATGTTTTGCTAATACTATCTAATATGCAAAGGGAAAAATGCAAACATACATATATCAACGTTTTTCACATCTTCCATTATTATATGACCAGTGCCTCTTTCAACCATCACATCTCTCTTGCTGACATGTTGCTTTTATAAAGTTTTAATGTCTTCGTTGTTATGCAAACTTAATGTTTTTTTATTGTTTTCACAATTAACCTCTCCCTGTATTCTGGTTCACTTTGCATTCGTCTACAAATTCCAGAAGTAAAATCATTCCACAACTACCTGCAATTGTCCATCCTACAATAAGAATGAAATAATACAGTCATAAAGGTATCAGAGATATTTTTAGTTCATTTCATAGAGATGTGTCACATTTAGAAAACTGTATGAAGAATTCTAACTCCCAAATAATATTCTAGCTACAGCCCAACAGATACTGAAAAGAATAAAAACTGGCAAGTCTTTCATTAGACATTTGGCCAATCCTCCAGTTATCCTCAAGAAGTGGTATGATCACCAGAACCCCCTTAGTTAGTAGCTGGAATCTCATAGACTATAAAACACATTCAGAGATGAGATATAAACTTAAATCTCACTGTTCACAATAGGATAGAATTTGATTACATGTTTAAATGCAATCATAATAAAATTATAGCTGTCAGGAATAGGCATCACAGTAAGATAATACTGTATCACATTTTTTTTTTCTGGAAGACTAGATCAAGGACAAGAAAAATGTGTGTGAAGAGAAATGCCTCTCATTTTATTCTCTCTATCTTAGTATGGTTTTGCTCTCCTACAGTCAGTCTTGAGACTATTATATAATATTTTACTGTTTTCAAGAGACTATAAATTAGGTTCCTGTTTCTCTGCAAACTCCATGCTAAACTGAGTGTTTGTGGCTATTTTAGAGTAATGCTTTTAAAGGCCTTTAGTTAGTATTCTATTTCTAATATGCAGATAAAATACTTGTATATGAGGAAAGGATTCAGATGCCACATGAAATTACAAAAAGGGAAAAATGAGCAAGCATAACAAAGCATTCCTGAGCTCACAAATATGCACCCACACATGCGTGCACACACACGGAAATAATCAGAAATACAGAGGCATGGAAAAATAAGGCCTCTAAACTATTGAGAGATGCAGAAAAAAGTCAGCATGTGGTGCTTGCATATTCATTTTTCATATTTATAAATAGGAAGCTTCTATTTCATGGAAATTAAAAAAAATATTGATGTGAAATCACAGAACAAGAAGAGAATGAAGGGCACAGTAAAACGTTTTTCATCTCTGAACGGCTACCCTCTCCACACTCCTTTAAGGTTAACAGAAACTATTTATCCCAGAATTTGTTCACAGTGAAAATCAGGCCAAAGATTTGTCCAGATCCTAACAAGCAGGATACTCTTTAACAAAGAATGTTCCCTAATTTCTTTAAAGGTTCTTCTAAAGTTAGATTTTTAAGAGAAGAAAAATAATTCAAAAGCTATGCCTTAAGAATTATTTAAATTTTGCTCTGCATGTAAAACTACTTTGAAACATGTGATTCATTCTATGTTGTATCCAAATTCTATTTGGTTAGTAGAATTCTGAATAATATTAAATGACCTCCACATTCACCAACTCGTAATAACACATGTCAAAACAATATATAAATGCTAACAATTAAAATAAATCAGAATTCAATGTTTTCCTAGCATTTTCATCTATAATAGTGCTATAAATCATATTCATTCTAATTATTACCAAATTTTTCGCTGAAATAACTTAACATGTAGTGTCATTATGTCATCAAATTGCAAATTCCTATTCTATCTTGGTTCCAGGACCTCCTTTGATAGATGGATACAACTTTTTTGATATACCAGAGTGACATAGCAAGACAGAGCAGAATTCATAGGAAATTTCATTAAATATGATGTTGCCCACTAGCATCATGTGTATAGATGCCAGTGTCACAAAAAAGCCTAAAGAAATAAATTTTCCTCTAAAGTTTTTTTCACGTTAACATATATCTTCTCTAATTCCTTCCCCGTTCAGCCTCTAATCCAATTCCCAGCATTTCAGACTAAGTAAAATTTTTATCAAGAAAAGAAAAAGAGCTTTTGATATTTCTCTTTTAAGAGTTTGATCTGATGTGCTTATCAAGTGATGTGTCATATTGCCCATTAGCACTACAAAGTTTCCAGATTCATGCAGGTGCTCTAGATATTTTGGTATCTGAATTACATAAATCTTTCATAGCAAATAAGTAAAAATAAAAATTTGCCTCTACTTTATTGCAAAGAAGGTTGAAATAAGCCTGAAGCCTCAATGAAATGCAGAATAAGAGCTGCTATGAAAGCATTATTAATTCATTTTTATTAATTAAAAATTAAGGTTTTTTTTATTAGAACAAATAACTAATAAAGTCATGCCAATTTTATATTCTGAAACCCTTGTCCTAGGGACCCAATGAAGTTCATTCAAATGGAATTCTAGGCTATTAGAGAATATAAATATACAATTAGTAAAATATCATAACTAAGGTCATATAAATTTTCTTGAGCAAAAATTCAGATAATCAATTATGTGTAATGTTCTCATTGAAACAGTTTTACAATTAATAATATCAGCATGTCCTTATCTGCTTCCTAAAGGCAGACTATCATAAATGTATTCTTTTCTAACATATAACTCTGCTTTACTCAAATCCTCTTCTGACTATATACTAAAAGCAAAATAAGAGGAATCTTCTCTCCTCCAAATCCGGCAACCTTCACAACCAGATTAACTTTCATAAGCTATTTCTACCATGTAATTATTCTCCTCAACCACATCAATGGCTTCCTGGTGGTAGATGAAACAACCTACTCTGCACTCACTGCCTCCCATAAGCTTAGCCTATCCCACCTTTCCTGTTGTAGGCCACTATTCATGGCCACTCAGATCCTCTGCTCTGATTGGGCTGGTCAGTCTTTTGTTTTCAAACATAATAGGTAAATTCACTATGGCACACCACTGTTTTCCAATTTTCTTCACTTGAATTGATCTCTCATTCTTTTCTCTACCTGTCTAAACCCTACCCATGAATTCAAGGTCAAGAAAAGTCTCATGTTCTCTATGAAGTTTTCCCTAATCAGCCCCTCTCACAGTTGTCTATATAGTACTGCATTCATTGTCTTTGCTAACCAATCAATATTTATCATATCCTAGTATTTTTAATTAACAACTTGAATATGTATATATTTCTCTCCACACCTACATTTAAGAAATTTAATAAGGATAGAGACACTCTTTAAAATTGTTATGGCCTTTAATTTTCCTCCTCCAGTGTACTGAACATAGCAGACGTTCAACAAAATTCTTAATTTATTCAGATTAACACTAAGAGCAATATAAGGGATTCGTGTGACATGAAAAGCATTCATTTCCAGAGTAAACTACTAAGCATTACTCTAAGTTGTAAAATGGAAAATTATCCCCTGTGTGCCATTAAAAATAGATACACACTATATTGTGCTAAATATAAAGAAAAGCAATAACTACGGGGAAAATTGACCAGAAATGTATCGGCCCTACTTTTCTTGTTTCATTATTCTTTCAGTATTTCAATGTTTTCCAGACTGTAAACTTCCAAAAGAGATAATATAGTAGTTGAATGGGTGCTTTACTCTTTAGCATAATGCAGAAAATGATGTAAATCATTGATGTTGAATACTTTTTGTGGTTCTAAAGTTAAGCCTGTGAAAGTTCTAGATAGTTTTCACAATATATAGCTTGTATTGAACAATATTAGCCAGAATCTACTATCACTGCATCTCTTTTTCATCCTTTTAATGCCATCTCTACTGTCATCAGATCTGCCTTTTTATTAGTCTACTTTTTACTCTACCAGAACAATTAAGTTTAATGTGACTATTGAGATGCTTGATTTAAGTACACCATTTTGCTACTTGGTTTTTATTTCTCCTCTTTTTTGATTCTTGGTTCTTCCTTCACTGCATTTGTTGGCAGGAAAAGGTGTTAATAAATAATTTTTAGTGTTTCATTTTAATTTGTATATTGACATTTTAGCTGGACTGCTTATATACTAGGGATTAACTTATCACTGTCTAGATTTTTAATTCATGTAAAGTTAAGAATTTTACAAGAGCAAAATTCCAGTAAACAATATCCTGTCTTTCTCCTTAGTGACACTAATTATCTCAGCCTTCTTTTATGTGAAAATATCTTTATTTTGCCCTCATTCTTTTGAGACTACTTTTACTGAATAAAGAATCCTAGATTGATGATTGTTTTCTTTTTCTTTTAATACTTTGATAATACCATTATTGTCTTCAGTCAGTCATCCAATATTTCTGATAAGAAGGTAGCGGATACCATCAGTATCACTGTTCCTATGTATGTAAAATGTCCTGTTTCTCTGATCACTTTCAAAATCTAAACTTATGTTTGCTTTCCACCACTGTGCATATGAAGTGCCAACAGAGTGGTTCTCTTTGAATGTATGTTTTTTGGAGCATACTGACCTTTCTAGATCCGTAAATTGATATTTTGTCTTTAATTTTGGCCATTGTTTCTTCAAATATTTTTCTTCCTTATTCTGTCTTCTCTTTTTTTGGAATTTAAATTAGACATATATTAGATCAGTTGATATTATCTCATAGGTTATTTAGGCTGTGTTAATATTTTTTCCAGTCAGTTTTCCTCTCTTTCCCAGACTGGATGATTTTTATTGACCTGTCTTTTTCAGTCACTGACTCTTTCTTCTGCTTCAATCAATTTGCTGTGACACCTACTTTGTGACTTTTATTATTTCAGAAACGATACATTTCAATTCCAAAATGTCTAGGTTTTTTAATAGATTACCTTTGTTTACTATTGCACAAGGTCATCAAGAGGCCGTCATCACCAATTGACCTATGAAATGGACGCAGGCCATCAGTGGTTTCTTACTCCCTCTCTGTCTTTAGAATGTATGTCTACCTACCATTCTCCATTTTAAGGATGCAGCCTTGAGAATGTAATGTGCTGTTGAGAGCATCGGGACTATATATGTCACAAAACCTCATTAAGGTCTCCATAAACTTGAAAATTCTGGCAGGTGGGCACATAGATCTACTCATCTTACAGCCATCCAAGCTATGCATCATGGATAAGTTTCCTTGCATATTAAAACAGTCACCTATCAATATAGAGTGGTCTGCCTCTTTCTTCAGTCTCTCCTGGTCTTCTACATATAGGGGCCAGTTTTGAATTTCACCTAGGGAAATTGCTAGATTGAGAACCAACATTTGCTGAGATTTCTCAACTATTTACTCTTGCTAATCATTATTTCCCTTGAGTCATTTAACAAATTATAAAATTAACTTTAAGGTCCTTGTGTGCTAATTTTCACATCTGATTAATCTGATTTGTTTGTTTATTTGTTTTAATTATGGGTTACATCCCTTTTTTTTTCTTTTTTTTTTTTAGTTTATGTCAGATATTGTGTTTTATTGTTGAAATGATATAATCTATTATCTTCCCAAAGAATGTATGAATTTTTGTCCTGGGAGGAAGTTAAATTACTAAATGACTAGAACTCATGGCAGAGGCTTGGTGTTATGCTTTGCTATAGTGAATGGGTAGAAGACCTATGGGATCACAAGCTCACTAATTTAAATTCCTCAAACTCCAAACTCTGCTTTTCCTACCTTGAGAAGCATCTACATCACTATTCAGTTTCCCATCCTTTCAATTAATCTCTGCAGTGCTTTTGGGAGTCTTCCCCATGCATTTATAGTTCAGAATTCAACCAACAATTTGAAGAGAATCTTCATATTTTGAATCTCTGTTTTCATCTCCCTGTCTATGAATTCCTCATTTACAGGGTGTCCTTTTAAAATTTCAGTCACTCTGGCATTCTTGAACTCCATTCTCTCATTCCTCAAGCCAACAGGATTCTGTTTTTCTGCTTAAATTTAGATAGTCTATCCAGGGGTGGCAAACCTTTTGGTGATTGAGTGCCAAAGTTTATGAAATAGAGTATACTCGCTAGACTCGCATGCCAACCCATCGAGTGAGATAGAGGTATTGATTATTTTTATGTCTATAAGAGCATAAACAATAATTTTTTAAATGGTATTCACAGCTCCGCATGCCGAAATAATTGCTCCGCATGCCACTTTGGGTACGTGTGCCATAGGTTCTCCACCCCCGGTCTATACCATACAAATGGCAGGCTGGCTTGTGTAAAAAACAAAAAACAAAAAAAACCTCCCATAAATGTGAATCACTATCAGTGAATATGGGTGTCTTCTTCTAAGCGTTAAATCCTCTTTAAGTTCTGTCTGCCTCTGGCCACTCTTCAATGCCTTCAAATTACATACATACATATATGTATTATATTATTTTGTCATCTGTCAAAGGATCAGTTAAATTCTCTGCAATTACTGGGATTAGAATTCTATTCTTGGCATTTATTTTTTAGCCATCACGCCGAACCATAGCAAGTACCTCTAACTGGTTCCTAAGAGCCTTTAACTCTTTTTTGACTCACAGTTTTGCCCTATTAAAATGTACTTTTCCCTACAGCACCCAGAGTTAGTTTATTAGAAACCCAATTTTCATCATGCCACTTACCTTAACACTTCAGTATGTCTTCTCATTTTACCGTGAGTCATGTTCATAATTCTAAACAAAGCCTTTAACAACTTTCATAATATATCTCCAGTATATCTCTTCTACCCCATCTTACCTGATCTCCTATTTGCCCATTACATTTCTCTAATACCTCAGGTCCTTGAATGTATCAAACAACATACTTGTTCATTGATTTCAGATATGCTATTTCCTCTACTAGACTAGCATCTCTCATACTCCCAATGTGGATGATCTCATTTAATCTTCAGGTTTTTGCCTAAATGTCACTTCCACAAAGTTAGAGTTAATTTCATAGATTATGTTAGTCAAGTGCTATATTATGAATGGTGAAACCCTAGCACTTTTCTCCTTAGCTTGGAGAAAATAGATGATCCAATTTCAATCTACTACCACATCTTAAAAGTATATTGAGGGTTGAGCCGGGATGGCTCAGTGGGTTAAGCGCTCACTTTGCAGCCCCAGGGACCCAGGATCAAATCCTGGCCCTGTCCCATGCGGACCCATATGCTGAACTGGGGAGTGCCCCCAGTTCAGGTCTCACTGGGGTGAAGACCCCGGCCCAGTTCCTGCCCTGTGCAGCCCCACTCCCACCTGTGAAATGAAACTATGTGGAAAAACAAATTATGTGTAACTATAGAGACTGTTCTGGGCCCTCCCCTTTCTCTCTCTGTCTCTGTCTCTGTATCTCTCTGTCAAAAACAATAAAAATATATCTTAAAAAAAAAAAGTATATTGAAAAATTCTTTTCTTGGGGTTACCATCCCTAGAGAAAAGGCTTAACAGGTTCTTTACCACTAGAACTCTGCAGTAAAATTGCCAAGCTGGATGACACTACAGAGAACCTCACCAACAGATAGCACCATCTACATGTGTGCAGAGAGCTTCCCAGCAATGTTATTAAGTAGGTAATATTGCCCCCATTTTGCAGATGAAGAATCTGAAGCCCAGAAAGGTAAGTATTACTAAAGTCACAAAGCTGCTAAGCAGTGTAGCCAGGGTTTAAGCACATTAGTCTGGCTCTGGAGCCTGTGCTCTTAACATATTTCCCCACTCATTCTAGATAAACAAATTATTCCCTGGCACGTCCCTCATTATAAAATATACAATCAATAATTTTAAGTTTTCAACTTTATTTTCAACTACGTTTTAAGGGAGTATGTTTCTATTTTCAATGGTCTTGTTATTTTATGTATTTACTTATTTATTTTAATTTTCTTCAGAAACAAAAGTAAAGGAATCTGCACTACCCATGGACTGTAACTAGCATGGGATTAGCCACCGGGGTTCAAAAATGCTAGCTCATTTCTGTTGAATTAAACCAATAAGTAGTATGTTCCTTTGATCAAAAGTTTCCTGATTGACACAATATTTAGATTATATGCATCATAACTTAAAGTTAAGTTTGATAAGGGCTGTGTTTTAAACATGTAGGATGCATTAAAAATAAACCTGGTTTTAGAAGTCAATAAAAGGCTATCCATTTTCTACTTGGAGGTCACTATTGTGAATATGGCTGAGTTTGTTTGTGATCTAAGTCATTTAAAGTGTTCTCAGTAGTAAATTAGGTCATTCAAGACAGAGCTAACAAACCCCAATTATCTCTGAAAGGCAACACTGTTAGCATCACAGCTGAGATTTTCAGTTCTGTCAGAATATATCACACCTCTGGTTCACAGAGAAGATCTAGATTTTCTGATAACCCCAATTCATTTTCACTCACTCATTTATTCCACAAATATTTCTTGTGCTGCTACCATATGGCAGGCATATACAAGGCATTAGAAATCCAAAACTGAGATAAATATGGTTTCTACCCTCATGGAGGTTGCAGTAGTGTATTGCTCGGAGTTATCTAGATTTAGGTGATCAGGCATGTAGGAATGTGGTATAAAATGCAGTAAGTAGCCTCTGAATGAGGACCTGAGGGGATTTCCTATAAAATGAAGCACATGGGCTTTGGGATGTAAAGTTTAAACACTAGATGCTTATTTTTCCTTTCTCTTCAGAATCTTGATTTTTATTTTATACCACTCACATTTCGTAAGAAAGCAATAACATTTGCCACATTGATAAATTAAAAACTTATTTCCTTTAACCACATTTTCAGTGAGCATGTTTACATTGGTTTTCAGGTTCCAGGCATTGTGTGCTTCCTTTTCCTAAGGCAGAAACAGAAGTTGGGCACAGAAAACTGAAGCAGCATGCCATCAAGGGATTAGCACGTGACAGCTAGGTGGTCTGGAAATTTGTAGCTTCCTTGTGCTTCCTAGGTTAAGTCAGAATAATGCATCTAAAAGATTTTTGGTAAGATGATTATTGTCCCTGATAATATTTTAGGCCTAAACTACACCTTATGCTAATTCTTTCAAGACAAACAATGTTAAAATAAGAAAATATTGGCAAACTAAAATATTCTTAATGCCAAAATTAAATGTAACAACTAAGTTAAACAAGACTCTATATTACCTAATGTTTTTCATAAACACCCCGTGAGGAGTACGAAGCAGTTAGCTGACACCAGAGAAGACTTGGTTGCTGAAGAGTTGTGTGACGAGCCAAGACCACTGGAATCAGATCAATTTCTGCTTCTGTTGACTCTGGGCACTTCTCAAGTCTAACTCTCTCACCAAACCACTGTAACAAAGCCTTTTTCTTTGTATTGTCCCTGAATTTCACAATTTAAAAAAAATTAAGTCTTATCTTATTTACTTTGTCAACTCATTTTACCTTTTAATGTCTCAGATCCCCTTCATTTCTCCTTATTTTCTCTTATATTTCAGGATCTCCTGAACCAAAGTATTTGCTTTTCACGTGGAACCTGCTGGGAGTGAAATCAACTAGGATGTCTCATCCATATATAATTTTCTTCACAGCTGGTACTGTGGGGGCAGCAGCCAATCTGGGTAGAATGTGGTAGAGTTTTTGTTGCAGCTGCCATAGTAGTTACCGGAAGATCAGTAAACGATTAGACCACCTAACACAGTGAAAGATTCTAGTGGCATTAAAAAATAATATAGGAAACCACTTAACATTGATTTATACATGAATTTATTCTTTGGCTGTCAAGATTTCAAATTTAACATTCACTGTACCTACCAGTTTCTGAATATGTATGTTATTTGAAAGAGTTTTGAGGTTGATATTCTTGTGCCATGTTTTGCTGTACATATTTAGAAAAAGAGGGGAAAAAAACAATTTAAAACTTTTGGCTATCAAATATAATCAGAAAAAAAAATACCGTAGAGAAATTTAGTAAGATTACTTGTCCATGTAAGCAGATTTTCTGGATAGCTAATGTCTTCTCTTTCTAGCATAAAAACTTTAAAATTGATCACTTTTATTTCAATGAAAGCTTTCAAAATCCCTATACACAATTCATTCCTTTCTTAAAATTTGAATAGTGGATAGAATTTCATCTTTTTCTTGATGCAAGGCTTTAGTTAATCATTTGCTCTTGCTGTAAATATGCCTTTAGTTTGCATGTGATTTTTATAGCTTTCCCATCTTTCCATACCTGACATAAAGTGCCATCGCCTCACGAAATGAATACAGTCCAAATTCTCATGTCCACAGGCTCTCACCACTAATCAAGTGTCCTTTT
>PVKE010045668.1:0-12533 GCA_004027555.1 Craseonycteris thonglongyai | reverse complement strand
CCCTCTCTCTGTCCCTCCCCCTCTCTCACTGTCTTTCTGTCTGTCAAAAATTAAAAAAAATAAAAAAGTGATCACTGTAAGTTTAGCAACCATCTGACACCATACAAAGCTATCACTATATTTTCTATGAAAGGAACTAATTTTTTTTTCACACTGCTACTTAATTTTATTTGTTCCAAGACTCATATTGCAAGCATTAAACTAAGCATGGGCTTTGATTCTGTGAGCCCAGATTCATATATTTAGGAAAAGAAAAGCAAATTGTAATTCATGTACATGGTTGGATACTAAAGGCTCACAGTTAATCACATAGTTTTTCAATTTCTACAGCCTAGAAGCCTAAAGTCAAAAGTCTTTGAGGTCCTTATGGATGTCCCACAGGGTATCTGCACTTTTCTTGAGTTGAGCAACCTCATTATCTTTCAATTTCTGGTTGATAACACTGGTTAATCTGCAAGCATTCAGGATATATGGAAAGCTCAGGAAGATTTCATTCTTGATGCCATACAACATCCCCTTCACCATAGTTGACACTGGATGAATCCTGGATAGATTTTTCAACATGGATGGATTCAATGAGATCATCCACGTTTAACCCAATAGCCCAGTTGATGTATCCTCTTAGCTTGATGACTTCGTATGCGCTTTCACCCACCATCTCATGCGCTTCCTTCCTGTTTTCACTGTCATTTTTCTGTTCCCATTTCTGGATTCAGTTTCTGAAGAGAAACACCTGCCACATTCACTCCACTCCACACAGTCACACTTGAGTCTCCATGTTCTCCCAGAATCCATCCATGGCAGCTACTGGGATAAATGTCAAGTTTTTCAGCTATAAGAGAATGAAATCTAGCAGAATTCAGAATGCTTCCACTTCCAATCACTTCCAGGTAACATATGTGAGAATATCCACTGGGTTAGAGACCACTATTATGATGCTTTCAGGGTTGTACTTGATGATATTAGAGATAAGGAATTTGAAGACATTGACACTCCTCTGCACCAGATTGAGACAACTCCCTCTTGCTGGCGGACTCCTGCCAATCTTAGAATTGGCAATCACAAAGTAATCTTTATCTGCCACAATTTTAGGTTTCTGAAGAAGCTCCCATGGTGCAGGTCCACCATTTTCCTTTGAGTTTATCTTCCAAAACATCCATGAGAGCAAGCTCATCAGCCAGGGACTTTCCCAGAATGCTGACGGCACATGCCATACCAATTTGTCCAGCACCCACTACAGTGATCTTATTGGGGCCTGCTACCTCTTCTTCTGCAACTGAAGCAATCAGTTTTTCCTTAAGGGTTTCCATTGTCCACAGGAGAGAGAAGGCTCTCCAGACCTTGGTTAAGAGTCACGTAAAGAAGCAGGAACTAAACTTTAAATAGCACTTTCTTAAAGTGATTTTTTTTAATTCAATGGGTTATCTGACCTAAATGAGTTATCTGAAATAAAAAGGACACCCTTAACTACAAACCTAAGCAAATGGCCACCTATAGTGAGAAATGAAAAATCCAAGATTGAAAATATAATTCTTCTACACATATAATTAAATAAATAGTCAGATAATTTAAATTTTTAATAATAAATAAGGAGTTTGCTTTTACTGGCATCCTTTGGGAACCTACCTATCAGAGACAAGGATAACTTTTACAATGAATGACCATGACTGGCAACCAAAACCATAACGAACAAAGAAGCATACAAAATAGTGGAGGCAATAAACAAAATGGCATTTATCAATGATCCAGCAAATACTGGAATAAGTGCAATACTATGACATTTCTGTCCATTAAATTTATACGTTCGCACTGTGCTAGAACTCTAGCACCTTCTCTCCCCACTCCTTCTTGGTATCTATTCTCTTCTCTTTTCATGCTACTCATTTGCTAAAGCATTTCATCCTCTTCCTACTATGCCGTTATTCTATGACTATAGCTCAGCCTTCCAAAACTCATATCCATAGCTGAACTCACCTCTTCTTCCTTCTGCAGTTGCCATCCAAGAAAATTGACACCAGTTGCTCAATGGACCAAGACAGAAACTTAGTTTAACCTTGATTCTTTCTCCTTCCTATCTGGATAGGCCAATAAATTACCCAATTGATTCCATTTTAGTATCTTTCAACACAGCATCTCTCCAGCCTCTAAGCCACTACTTCACTGAAATCTTCATCTGATCACAGCCTTGCAATTGCCATCCTTGACTCCATGAATGCCTCCAATTCATTTTTCATATTGTGGCTAAATCAATTACCTAAAATGCAAAGAATTATCTTGATTGTTGTGACAGTTTCACAGGTATATGTATGTGCCTGTGTGTGCATGTCAAAACTCATCAAGAGTGTATATTTTAAACGTATACAGGGCACTATATTTAAGGAATACTTCAAATATGTAACCAAACAAATTTCATCAAGTTTGTCATTTTTGAAATCCTTCAAGCTGAAGTCCCAATTCATTATAGGGTACACAAATCTGTTCATGAGCAGATACTAGTTAACCTTTCTACTCTCATCTCTTGCCACTATCCTTATACTCTATCTACATCAACAATACAGCACTGCTTCTAGTTCTTCTAATATGTTTTTCTCTCCTCTCCCCAAACATATTTAGATACTTTTCCTTCTGCTAACAGGTTTCAGCGTAAGTAGCCCTGACATAAGTAATGCCCTTTCTTTATGAGCTAATAATTATACCAAATCTTTTGTTACAAAATCATACGCATGTAATTCTGTAGCATAATATCACACTCGAGTATACTATATCACATTTTAGGTGAAATGTTCAAATTGCTGTCCATCTTGTGCAAGACAAAACAAGGCTTACAGCATTACTTCTGCTTGTCTTTACCCTCACCCATTACTCTGCCTCACTAAGGCCTATATATTTTTTCCATTCTAACAGATCACTTGAAAATAATTTACAATGTAAAATCTTTCAGCAGATACTAAACATGGTATTTAAGTTCCTATAAGTCTGCCTAATACTCCACTCCTGAAGTGGAGAAACACAGAAGTATTATATATTTCATGAGGGATATTTATATAACCTGTGATATCAAGAATATACTAGTATTTTCCGGCATATAAGACGACCAGGCGTATAAGACGACCCCCTAATTTTACAGTTAAAACATAGGTTTAGGCCTATATTCGCTGTATACAGCCTCAGAAGTGGGGGGTAGTCTTATACAGCGAATATAGGCCTAAACCTATGTTTTAACTGTAAAATTAGGGGGTCGTCTTATACGCCCGGTCGTCTTATACGCCGGAAAATACGGTACCCTGGGGAAGCCGGGATGGCTCAGTGGGTTAAGCGCTCACTTTTCAGCGCCGGGGACCGAGGATCAAATCCCCGCCCCGGCCCGTGCGGAACCATATGCTGAACTGGGAGCTCCCCGAGTTCAGTTCTCTCTCTGTCTCTGTATCTCTCTCTCTCTCTCTCTCTCTCTCTCTCTCTCTCTCTGTCAAAAATAAATAAATAAATAAATAAATATTTCAGAATATACTACCCTATATGACATTATAGTTCCCAACTCCCCAGGGAACTGTGGAAGCATCTATGTCCAAGATCCAGGCATTGGTAAGGTAAGCGTTATGGTGGGTTGTTAACTCCTACTTCTCTGCAGGACATGGTTTAAACATCTCTTTTGAAAAGATTTCTCTGTCCTAGCAGTGTGGTTGGAGTGTTCCACCTATGTGTTCCCAAAACTCCTCATGCATCTTTTTATCAATACACCATAAATTTTTTTTGCGTTTCTCTTTCCTCATTAGAACTTCAGTTCACTGACAGGGAATTAGTGCTAGTCATCCTAAAATCCTCAATTTCTAATACATGCCTGAAACATAGCAGACATATATTGCTTGTTAAAGTAAGCTCATGTGTTGAAAACTGACTTATGGTACTAATTTGCAGTAAGTAAGAAAAACTGACTCTGCTTTGAGCTAATTATAGTTAGTTCCTAAAAGGGATATAAACAAAAGGCCAAAGAAGTGACAGGTGATGGTACTAGAAATAGTCCATAAATCATCCAAGGGACACAGAAAAGGCTGCCTCTGCCTCCTTAGGCATAAAGGTCACAGCAGTGGAATTAGCACAGATAGAGAGTCATGCTCATACATCTAATGCCCTACCTGTTTCTTTTCTATCTGCCTGCAGGAATATTATAGGACGGTAAACACACTTAGAAGGCATATCTCTCCACATGTCCTACACTGCCTTTGGGGCCATGTTTACATAAACAAAATTGGGGAAGGACATTGTGCCCCAGAGTGCTTATGTGGCTTCTTCTATAAACAAACAAAAAAGCTTAACTTAATACCTGTTAAGTATTCTTAAGCAAATTCAGCAACCAAATAGACTTGGTTCGAATCTAAGGGAGTGAATAAATACATGATTATTAAAATGGATGAACCACTGTTCTGATAAAATAGGGTATTTCTCACTGCATTTCCTATATAAACAAGGTTATATAAATGGAGATATTCCTTTGGCTGATTCTTCCATAGATTTGTTTTGATGAATTCAGAGTGCTAGGCAATGGCAGAGCAAGGAAGGAAAGTACCTCAAAGACATTCAAGAGCAATAAAGGGACACATTATTCAGTAATTTATGGAGATAGGACTGCACTTACTGCCTTTTTACTTAGCCCAGGTTTTCATTTTTGCTTACTGGTAGCCTTTTTCTATGAGACCCCATCTTCAATTCTATATTTAAAGATGAATCAGAGTACAACTTCCTCTTAAGCTCTTATACAAAAAGAAAAACTGGTATTATTTATAGACAGTTTGGTTGGTATATAAGTTTTGTTGATATGCAACTTTCTTTCAATAAAAAATATCTATGAAGAAACATCAAGTTTCAGAGTTCTTAATGAAAAGGAAATCAAGGTTATTATCTGTTTGATAAGTACTTATTAAAATTACACCTAGACATTTTACCCTTTTGATGCAACTATATATGGAATTTTTTGTTAATTTCTCATTCTGATAAGTTAGTGTACATAAACAGATATTTGTACATTAATTTTGTATCCTGTGACTTCACTGAATTCATTTATGAGTTCTAACAAGTTTTTTATGGAAACTCAAAGGTTTCCTACATATACCGTATTTTCCGGCGTATAAGACGACCGAGCGTATAAGACGACCCCCTAATTTTACAGTTAAAACATAGGTTTAGGCCTATATTCGCTGTATAAGACTACCCCCCACTTCCGAGGCTGTAGTCTTATACAGCGAATATAGGCCTAAATCTATGTTTTAACTGTAAAATTAGGGGGTCGTCTTATACGCCGGAAAATACGGTAGTAAGCATTTTATCACCTGCAAATAGTGACAGATTTATTAATTTGATTCATTTTATTTTTGCCTAATTACTGTGGCTAGTACTTTCAGTGCCATGTGAAATAAAAGTGGTGAGAGTGGGCATCCTTGCCTTATTACAATTTCTTCAGTACCAACAAATGCATCTTCTTTATATTTCAGTAATGTGTCTCATGCATGCAAATCCAAGTAAAAGACAGTAGTGGACAAATACATAGCAAATGTAGTATAAGCACATAGAAATAATTCGATTAAACTTAAATCTCAATTTTTTCAATGGGTAATCAGTTTTGTATTTAATTTCCTCATGAATTTTATTTAAACTGTTATATAGTCTTTAAACATGATGTTCAATACCATATTCACCTGTAGGACTTTCTGCTTTAAAGATTGTGTTCTTATCCTAACTGCCTTGAAAGCTTTGTCCATGCCAATTTATTAAAACCTCAGCCAGGGATCTTATTGCATTTGAATGCCCAATAGAATACCCCAAACAAGGAAATATAAAATATCATATAGGCTGTTTCTATCCCTGCCAATCCATGGGGACATTTATTATGGACCAAGGTATGTAGCACATGCTCAGAATACAAAGTCAGTTGTGATCCTGTTATAAAGAGAACAGTATACTGGGAAGATAAAAAATAAATGAATAAGTGATGATTAAATCAATTTACTAATTAAATGCAATGTTATAATTTAACCAATACAGAAATGAGCAAGGTCCACTATTAGCATAGAGGAGGGAATAATAAAATCTACATGAGCTGTGTGGTAAATTAGAAGAGACTGTATAACTGAATATTGTAGAATGATTTGATTATGAGTAGCAACAAAGAAAATCAAAGGAGTATAAAGACAGTAGCATATAAAAATAACACAACAGGGGAAGCCGGGATGGCTCAGTGGGTTAAGCGCTCACTTTGCAGCGCCGGGGGACTGGGGATCGAATCCTGGCCCCGGCCCATGCGGAACCATATGCTAAACTGGGAGCTCCCCCAGTTCAGTTCTCTCTCTGTCTCTGTATCTCTCTCTCTCTCTCTCTCTCTGCCTCTGTCTCTCTCTCTGTCAAAAATAAATAAATAATTTTTTTTTTTTTAATAAATAAAATAACACAACAAATATGGTGTATCTGAAAATCTTCAAAAAGTTTTAATGTTGGAGTTTAGAATTTAATGCCAGGAGTTTAAGTGGATAAAGACTAGAGAGAGAGGAAAGTGAGAACAGGTAGTGTTCAACTGTTTTTTATGAAATTAAATCCAATAGGGTAAGAGTGGGGTGACTCATCCACACTGGGAATTTACTCCTTCCCAAGCACTGTATTAATTTTTCTACACACAGGCTATCTTCTTTATCTTTGTAACCTCATCTCATCCCCATTGGACAGATGAAAAACTCAAATTAAACAATTTCCTCAAGGCCACATAGTCCAAAGATAGCAGACTTACTCCCCCTGCTCTATATTTCCTTTACTAGCTTTTACCGTAAGGATTAGAGCCAGAGTAACCCAATTTCAGAGCAGTGGTTCTGATTCAGTAGCGTTAGCAGCAATAGCATCACTTCAAACCATTCCAGAAATGCAGGTTTTTATACCTATTCCTAACCTATTGAATCAAAAACTAGAGAGGTGGCACCCAACAATTTGTGTTTGAACAAGTTCTGGTGATCCTGATACACACTATAGTTTGAGAATATTAGGGGGAAAGAAGAGGAAATTATAGAAAACCCCTGAGGTGGATTGCAGCCCAGTTTTCACCTCTGCTGTCATGATAGTACATAAGCTTTGGAGGCATTACCTGTGGCATTGTGTAATGAGGGAAAACAAGATTTCCACAGGAAGCTTCCCAAATCTTAATATGCATTTGAATCACTGAGGATCTTGTCCAAAATGCCAATTTCAAAGTGGTATGTCTAACAAAAGTTTGATATATTCTGGGCATTCAAGAAGGTTTTCAATGACTAATGCAATTCTGAGGACTCTACCTTGAATATCAAGACCGAAGTACACAAAATTGTGTCCTAGAGCAGGGCTGTTCAATTTTCTGGCTTCCCTGGGCCACACTGGAATAAGAATTGTCTTGAGTCACATGTACAATATGCTAACACTATTGCTAGCTGATAAGCTGAAAAAAAACAACAAATAATTCGCAAAGAATCTCAATGTTTTAATGAAGTTTACTAATTTGTGTTGGGTCTCATTTAAAGCCATGCTGGGCCACATGCAGCCCACAGGCCGTAGGTTGGACAAGCTTGAGGTACAAACTTCTCAGTTTTACTAGTCAAATCATATTTTTCAGTAAGCCACATTGGCAAACACCAAAAACCACCACCCAGAGACTGAGAATTTTGATTTAAAAAACAAAAAACCCTAAGATTGCCCTTAATATAGTCCTAACCAGATATTTCTATTCTTTTTTTTAAGACCTCAAAGAAAAAGTTCCCTCAAAGTTCCAAACCACACATTTCTGTATCTAAAGGCCTTTCCTTCTAACTCACATTCACTCGCTGCAACCTCTTGCTCCAGCCTCACTGGAGGCAATCAGCGTGTGACGCCAATCTGCTTCAGATATGTCTTTTCAATCAAAATTGGCCAAAGTCACAATTATTTCACACTTATACCAGTAGTTTCCAATCTTTTGGCTCCCCTGGGCCACTGTGGAAGAAGAATTACCGTATCTTCAGTAATAAAACACATTAGCATTAACAATAGCTGATAAGATTTTAAAAAAAAAGGTCACAAAAATATCAATGGTTTAAGAATTTGTGTTGGGACTCATCCAAAGTTGTCCTGGGCCACAGGTTGGACATGCCTGTTTTATACCTTGAAAGGGTAATTATTTTGATTGCCTCATAAA
The DNA here is from genome assembly GCA_004027555.1 of Craseonycteris thonglongyai. Lineage (NCBI taxonomy): Eukaryota > Metazoa > Chordata > Mammalia > Chiroptera > Craseonycteridae > Craseonycteris > Craseonycteris thonglongyai. The sequence goes on along the minus strand of PVKE010045668.1, from coordinate 4,354 downwards.
ATGACTAATGACTTACCACAAGCATCTTCAAACCACTCAGTGAGGTTTTGTTAATGGTTTAATCACTGTTTCTTTAAAAATCCAAGGCAATGAAAAAAATTAAACAAAACAAACAGCTGAGGGTTTTGAGACATAAGAGGGGCTGTGCAACATTCATTAAATTCATCAAATGTGGCTCCTCTGTGGTTTTTATTGCTTTGTTAACTTTCACTTACAGCTCTAGATCAAATCTGTAAGAAAACCACTTCCCACTTTGCTTCAATATGCGATAGCTTTCCACCAAAAAAGTGAAGAAGGGGCTGCAATAATAGTGTTTGTTACATGGCAAGTGCATTTCAATTCTGGAGGCTTCCACTACAGAGCTCAATGGCAGCCTACAAGTGGTTTATGATGAAAACAGGATGACCCGTCTTCAGTGGACTTGGGCACTCTTCCAAATTTCTTTCTTGGGATTTTTCAAAATTTTAATGTATTTAATTTAGTATGCCTTGTCTACCTGGACTATAGATTTCAGTAGATTTATTTCAATAAATACTTAGCAAAATAGTGTAGCAGGGACTCTGGATGAAGCAAAGATAGATGAAATGCAGCACTAAACTTAAGAAAATTGCTAAGCGTAAAAGGAAGCAGAGAATAGTGGTCAAGAGTGGCTCCTAGAGATACACCTGGGTTCAAATTCCATAATCTATCACTTAAACTATCTGGGAGTTTCTATAATCACCCTTTGCCTCAAGTTCCCTATCTATTTAAAAATAAGGAGATGAAACAGGGATAGTATCTTTTCATGGTGGAAGCATGAGAATTTATTAGTTAACATTCAGGAAATACCTAGAGAAAAATCTGGTATATCATAACTATTATTGTTTTAAGCATAGACAAAACATGAAGCTTGGCCCATAAACTCAAGCACACCAAAAGACCCATAAATAGTCTTTATTTTGTTAAAAATAAAAGAAATTACTCTTTACCAAGTCCAAAAAGGATGATGCAAATTTACTTTCAACCAGTGATCTGGTCACATCCAGTCTATCTGAATTTGTATGTATGTTCTTACAGGCTAACAAAGGCATCAAAAACAGAACAGGAATAAATATCTGGTTTTCACCACCTTCTGTCTTTTCTCCTAAGCCATTCATCATTCCATCTTCTCCTTTATCTAAACAAGTAGCAAACTGCCCCACCCCTTGTCTCCTTAGAGGTGGATAGTCTCTCAATTTTTCAATTTTAAGATTACAGAAAAAGGACCTAAAACTCTTATTACCTTCTGCCAACTATTATACTTATCCCTACTTGAAAACATAATGGCTCTTTTTTTTTTAGTCACTCCACACCCTTAAAACCATCCATCTGTCCCTGTGACACATAAACTTATGCTCTCCAGTCACTTCCCCCATTTTGTTCTGCCCCAAATTCCCGGGGGGGATTTTCCTAGTAATAGAGAAGGGGAATCTCTCCCTCTCCAGACACTAATATTTTGGTTAAACTCTGAAATTCACTCCCTTCTCCTGAGAGCTTAATATTCTAGAAACCAAAGTAAGGAAGAGCTCTTTGTACTTTTTCTTCTGTCACACCCTTCCCTAGAGGCAAGGCTCAGCTGATAATCTTGCTGTGTGATCAATAAAAGGGAGAAGCAAACAGAGTAAATGAGTGGGTTCATTGTTCAACATGCTACTGAGAAGCAGACTCATGCAGACAACCATAATTCCATGCAGCAAGTTTTAAGTATTGGGGGAAAATAAATAAATAAAAAGGAAGCAGAAGAAATTGTCGATTTTTTAAAGGGAGAGATCCCCCTGAGTTGAGTGAAAGGTACAGTAGATTAAAGAAGACTGATGGGTATAGCGTTTAGGGTTCTATGAGGGATTTGACAGACAAAAATGGGTAGGAGGACTTTCCAATAAGGTTTGGGCAAATACTCAAAGCCAGGAAATTTTAGTATGGTTTTACGGAAGGCAAACAATTTAGTTTGAAAATTTGAAACTCCCTCCTCTCCTGCAAGGAGCTTCAACTTCCAATAAACCATCATAACCACACAAGTATCTCCAACAGGGATAACCACAAATTATCCCTAAGTTCTAGCAGACTGAAAACAGTTTTTTATACCATTGCTAAAAACAGGCTTCTAGGGACCCTTGAATAAATCAGGCCATAAAGGAGTCATCATGATTCTGGGAAAGCTTTTCTGTAAGTTTGGCCTGTGAGTCCATTAATTCAGAAGAGCCAGGCCCCAGTTGATGTGTTATAAGACTTAAAGGAGCTCTGCTCTGTGAGACCATCATGTTCAACTTCTGATTTATTTTAAGAAAATGAACGTAAAACTCAGTCCCACTAGTTCCCTACTGCCAAGCACAACATCTTCCAGACACAACATAAGGGAATTGACTCATGCATAATAAATTCTTTTCATTATGACCACTGCATCTTGCTGACCCCAGCTGCTCTGCACAGCACAGTACTACAACAAGGGCAATGCTGTGTATTTCTTCCCCAAAATATACAGAGGCATGCACTCTCCTCTGTTTGTCCTATCAGGTCACATAGATATTAAACTTATCTATGCTTTGTCCTTTTTACAGGTGTTTATCAGAACAATTTTTTATAAAGTCAGAATTTAACCTTGGTAGGAAAAAAACATGAGCCTAAGTTGTGTAATGGAATAAGTAAATGGGATTTCTAACAAAGATAAAAGGTTTTATTTAAGGTTATGAAGAAATTCTGTGTTGAACTAAGAAATTCACTTAAGTATCAATGTGTAATTACACCAGCCAGAGATAGATTTTATTTTAATCAGTCTTTTACCTTAAAAAAAAAAAATGCAATTTCTTCCCAATAAGCATTTTATTGGATTTATTTTTCTTGTATCTAGCACAAACCTGACATTTATCTGTCATCATTGGATCTTGTGGGATTTGCATTATATTACCTTCATCACTTTATCATTTGCAGATCTTAAGCCCAGCCCACTAGCAAATCTCTCTGGAGATTAATAAAGATGCAAACACGGAAAGAAAATCTAGAAACCTAAAAATCAACAGGAAACTGTTTCATTAGCAAATATTTTTCTTAATGCTGAAGGAATTACCTGATAAGCTAACTTTTGTGAGAAAAAAATTCTGTTTTAAAAACACATATTTCTCAGGGAAGCTGGATGGCTCAGTGGGTTAAGCACTTGCTTTGCAGCCCCAGGAACCAAGGATCCCTTATGCTGAACTAAGGTGTTCCTGCCCTGCTGTGGCCCCCACCCACCTGCGCTGAATGAAAGGATGTCAAAAACTGATGACTTAACAACTATGGAGACTGCTCTGGGCCCTCCCCTTTTCTCTGCCCTTCTCCCTGCCCCTCTCCCTCTCCCTGCCCCTCTCCCTCTATCCCTCTGTCTCTGTCTCTTTGTCAAAAGCAATAAAATAAATCTAAAAAAAAATAATACATTTCTCAATGACTTCCATTTCTGATTTTTCAGAGTGCTAAAACTGACTTAGCTCCTAAATGTCTTTCCCCTTAGCAATATAATTCTTTTAAAATCACTATATGTTAAGAAAATAATCACTGGACCATAAATGCAAACACAGAAATAAAGTTTTATAAATAAGGGTTGAACAGAGGTTAATACACATTACTAGGATCTGCCTCAATTTTGATCCATATTTTATGGATCCTTGGGGGCAGGGCCATAATTGTGAAAAATGCTTTTCATTCAGCGTGATAATTAGCAAAGAGTGTGGGGATAAACAGAGATAGAATGTTAATAGTCACACTCCACAAAAATAAATCCATGTTCATGATGCAAAGTAAGTGTATGAATTTTACCTAATCAACCAAGAAGAATAGTGACTGAACATACAGCTTGTGTCCAGGATTGTGCTTTTTCCAAGGCTTGGGACGAAATGAGATCAAAGAGAATCAAGTCATCACTCAACAATTCTGTGGACTGGAAGCAAAGCCTTTCCTGAGTTTCCAAAGACCCTGAGTACCTTGAAGACGTATATTTAATATTTAGATATAAAGCAAAATAAGCAAAAGTACAGCTACTTCCTTAAACCCTGCAAGGGTACCTCTAAGACTCATGTCATTAAAATTACAACCCTGAAATATTCCTAGTCACATGACAGCAAAGCCACAATTACATGAGTATGAGTTTCTCTATTTCTCTATTCTCCTTTTTATCTTCTTATAAGTTGGGGGTCATTCATTTGTGCTACCAAAAGTCAGAAAACCACTACTTACCAAATGCTTCCCCCAAGAAACCCAGAAATTTCAAATATGTCTCTAACATTCTGATTTACACAAGAACATACTAGAAAAATCACCTTTCCAGGAAAAAAGAAAGAAAAAGGAAAAAAACAAAATGTGAGAA
>PVKE010045667.1:0-12532 GCA_004027555.1 Craseonycteris thonglongyai | reverse complement strand
AAAAAGAACCAGTCAGAAATAAGGAATATAGCAACTGAAATGAAGAATGCAATAAAAAGAATCACCAGCAGAGTACATAAAGCAGAGAATCGAATCAGGGATTCATAAGACAAGGTAGAAGAAAACACCCAATCAGAACAACAACAAAAAAAAATCCCCCCCCCCAAAAAAAAAAAATGAGGACAATTTAAGAGATGTCTAGGACAACATCAAACATAATACCATTTGCATCATAGGAGTACCAGACAGAGAAGAGACAGCAAGGAACTGAGATCCTATTTGAAGGACTAATGACTAAAACCTTCCCTAACCTGGCAAAGAAAATAAACATACAAGCCCAGGAAGCACAAAGAGTCCCAAACAAGATGAAACCAAACAGGCCCATACCAAGACACATCATAAAATGGCAATGGGTAAAGACAAAAAAAGAATCTTAACATTAGCAAGATAAAGGCAACTAATAAGGGATCTCCCATTAGACTTCTAGCTGATATCTCAACAGAAATTTTTCATGGCAGAAGTGTTTGACAGAAAATAGTCAATGGGATGAAAAGCAAGGACCTACAACCAAGATTACTCTACCTGGCAAGGTTATCATTCAAAATCAAAGGACCGATAAAGAACTTCCTAGACAAGAAAAAGCTAAAGGAGTTTATCATCATCAACCCAGTATTACAAGAAACTTTAGAGGGACTTGTTTAAGACAGAAAAAAAGAAAAAAAGAAAAATAATGATTATTAATATGGCTATAACTATGTATGTATCTGTGAACAATTATTTTCAATTTAAATGGATTAAAAGCTCTAATCAAAAGACATGGAGGGTACTGGGCTAAATGGAGTGTCAGACAGAGAAAGACACAATTTGATTTCACTTATATGTGGAATCTAAAGAAGAAAATAAACAGAACAGTAACAAACTCATAAATACAGAAAACATTTGGATGGTAGCCAAAGGAGAGGAGGTAGGGATGTTGTTGAAAAATGGGGAAGAGATTAAGAAGTACAAATTGGTTGTTACAACGTAGTTATGGGGATATAAGGTATGTCATAAAGAATATAGTCATAATATTCTAATAACTAGGTATGTGTCAGTGGGTATTAGATTTGTTGGAATGAGAGTTGAGATGGGGTTGGGGGCAGGATAAAAAGATAAATGGATTAAGGAGTAGAAATTGATAGTTATAAAATAGTCACGGGGATATAAAGTAAAGCATAGGGAATGACATGTATAGGTAATAACTGTGCATAGCGTCAGGTGGGTATTAGACTAGTCAGGGGATCATTTCTTAAATTATACAAATATCTAACTAACCACTATGCTGTATACCTAAAATTAATATAAAATAATATTGAATCAAAAAAAAAAAGGAAGAGGTAATATGTATATATAATGGAATATTACTCCGACACATAAAAAAATAAAATCTCATCATCTGTAACAACCTTTTGGAACTAGAAGGTATCATGCTGAGTGTGGCAAGTCAGAGAAAGGCAAGTATGTTTTTGACATTTGTTAATATAATTATACTTATATGTAGAACCTAAAGAACAAAAACAAACAAACAAACAAACAACCACAACAACAACAAAACAGAAACAGACCCATAGATACAGAGAACTTTTTTATAGTTGCCAGATGGGAGGTGGGTTGGAGGAGTGGGCAAAAAAGGGGAAGAGATTAAAAATTGCAAAATCATAATTACAAAACAGTCCCAGGAATATAATGAGGCATGGGTACCAGATTAATTATAGTGATAACTGTAAATTGTATAAATGTCTCATCACTGCACTGCATACCCAAAACTAATATAATATTGATTGTCAAATGTAATTGAAAATAAAAAAAAATTGTAAAAAATAAGAAAAGAATGAATAAATAAAATATAGTATATCCATACAATGGTATACTATAAAAAAATCAAAGTCAGTAACCGTAAAGAAATAATAAAATTAAAGATGTATCAAGCATATAGTTTTGATGTTTTATTTTACACTGAGAACTAAAAGTTCTTTTGATTGAACATTAACTGAACCATTATGACCGTTATGAAAGAACTGACTTGGCAAAGTAACTGACTGGGCAAAGTAACTGACTGGATATTTTTTAAAAGGAGCACAAACCCAATATTCCTTTATTTTGCCAAGTCAAGTTAATAGAAAAATTTAAAAAATTGAGAAGTTAGAAATAGAGAGTTATGTGAATTTAATTGAAAAGATTAGACAAAAGATATTATACGAGGACTGTCCAGAAAAAATCCAGTCATTTGCAATATAACAAGAATGGTTACATGGCTGGATACTTTCCAGACAGCCCTTGTATACCTGAAAGAATTTCTTTCAAGGCCAAATGTGGTACAATGTTTTACTTCATGGCTCTTTTTTTTTTTTTTTTTTTTCCTTTGCAGTTTGGTAGCCTAGAATTTTTTTGGTATCCTAGAATCTTTTTGATAAAGATTCTAGGATTCCAAATATCCTGGAGGACTGACTGGGAGGTTTTGATAGGTGGAAATAAAAAGTTCTGTTTGGACATTTAAGCATTTCCAAGTAGCATACCGGGGTATGTACATTACATTTCAGAGATGAAAGTTGAGATATTTTAAAAAAAGTTTTTATCACATAATCTATCTAATATTTCTTTTTTATAACCATTTACTAGGTACTACAAGAATCGAGGCTTTTTTCTTTTGATCTGACACTTAATTGGGAATCCAAAGTGGTAATGAAGCCGCTTCTCCTTCACACCTGTGTTTAGGTTTGCTTTTCAGGCAATAGATAATCAATGCCTCTCCCCACCCCCCACCTACTCCATGTACAGCTGACTTTTGACATCGGTTAAGGGATGACCTCCTGAGTCACTGCAAACTCATGAATTTGCAAATACCTCAAAGCTCTCTTTCTAAAATTGTGTTCCTATTGAAAGCTGATTAATATCTTTTCATTCTGTCAGAAAAGTGTTCCCTGATAATTTGGGAACAAGAAAACACTCTGAGGGGAAGCCGGGATGGCTCAGTGGGTTAGGCGCTCACTTTGCAGAGCTGGGGACTGAGGATCGAATCCCGGCCCCAGCCCGTGCGGACCCATATGCTGAACTGGGAGCTCCCCTAGTTCAGTTCTCTCTCTGTCTCTGTATCATCTCTCTCTCTCTCTCTCTCTCTCTCTCTCTCTCTCTCTCTCTCTCTCCTCTGTCAAAATAAATAAATAAATAAAAATATATATAATTAAAAAAAAAAAAGAAAACACTCTGAAACTCCTTTTTTTAGTCTCATAATGCACTCATAAGTAAAGTTTGGAGAGAATCTACACTGTGTACTACTAGACTCTGGGAAAACTTGGGTAGTAGATAGAGACTAACCAAGTTCTGTTCTCATGGGACATACAATCCGAGGAGCTATGATGAAGAAAGACGACAAACAAGTAAACAAGTAAATAAACAAGAGCATTTTAACTAGAAGTGCTATGAGGACAATATGATTAAGGAGGGCAAATGTGATTCTGAATGCTCAGGCATGCGTCTCAGAAGAGACCAAATATGAGCTGAGTCCCAAGTCATTACCAGGAGCCAGAAATGTGAAGATCTTTGGAACACTCTCTGCAAGTGCTAAGTCTTGAGGCCAAGGAAGCTTTGCCTATTTGAGACTAGAGAAAAGGCTTGTGTGGATCATGAAAAGGGGGAAGTGGCAGGATTGGGCTCAGATGATGTGCAGAAGCTAGGTCCTATAGGGCTCTGCAGGCCCCGTGACCAAGTAAGATGGGGAGCTATGAGAGGATTTTAAAGTAAGGAACTGATGTGATATGACTCACATTCTAACACTTACTTTTGCAGTTATGTGCTAAATGGATGGTATAAAGGCAAGAGTGGGCATTAGGAGATGTTAAAGGACGGTACAAGTAACCCAGACATAGGTAATAGTGGATTAGATGATGTTGGCATCAGTGGAGACAGAAAAACAGGAAATAAGTTTATAATGTTTTCTGAATGTAGAGCTGATAGGCTGGTGGTGGCTGACTTTTAGGTTTTCAGCTTACTGAAACAGATGATTGGTGGGACCTATTTATTGAACGAGGTTGGACTAGCATTCGAATAGGTCAGGTGATATATAGGCCTGTCTATTTTGAACATGTCAAATTTGTAATGCCATGATAGGTATAATGGAGTCCTATATTACATAAACTTTTAAAAATGTGCCACCCAAATTTATTTCATATGTAATCATCTCTCTCCTCTTTTTCTTTTTTCTTTTCATGGAATACTATTTGGTAAACAAGGGGTACATAATCTGTTATATAATTAGGCAGACCAAATGTACCATTTGAAATGAGATAGTACGAATGGTTTGTGTCCCATTTTAAAAGCTACATCTGGTCAGCCTATGTATACTATGAAGAAGGTTAAGAAGGAACACTTTCTTAGGCTTTTTTGATTTCTTTTTTTTGCATCGTAAGAACTTGCAGTTGAATATTTTTAGTCTTATTTTTCAATTTAAAACCTGCAAATATTAATACTTCTTACTTTATTAACCATGTCACAAAGACAAGTAAGAATAGAGAACTTAAGCCTTATTTTGAAGCTGGGAGAGTGCTGAGATCAGCCTGTCTTACCATCGTCATGCAGTGTGCTTCCTTATATAGCAGTGTCACAACTGGGGACAGTTAAAGTTTTGCTTCAGCAATGTGACACAATATCAGATTTTCTGAACCCATAACAGTAAAAATAGCAAAGGCTAAATTACTAGGGTTCTGTGTTTTGCTTTGTTAAGTGAATTTCTTCCTATCATACACATAGAGTTACAACTGTGTTCACCTGTAAGAAAAATCTGATTCCTGTGTATGGGGCCAAATTAAATTCTATGATCTAATACATTTTAGTGAAAATATTGTTTCAGTCTATTTTCATATCTTGATTAATAACTAGTGATAATATAGGATAAGATTGAAAAACAGTGACCACGAGTTGGATTATGTACTCGTTCACAAAGTCAAGAATACTTTGGATAATAAAGCTATAATTTCAGTGACTATTCTGGGTTAATTTTTGATGACTGATAAAACTATCTGTAGAAAAGAATTGGGGGAAAAGAATTCTAGCCCTGACTTTGAGGCTATCTGATTTAGTGATGGCAAAGTTGGAGAGTTCAGATTATTACTGAGTTAGAAGTTACCCAGGGTACTGGAAAGACCCTTTGGGGATACAAAATTGAAATGTAAAACTGACATCTGCTTGCGTTGGGTATATGCTGAAACATAAACATATGTTTTCCACATGTCACTTTAAAATAAAATACAAAAAAAAAGAAAAATCAAAATGAAATATTATTTAAAAATTAGAATTAAAAATAGAAGCAAGTTATCATGGCAAGGCTAAGAAGAATTTTCAAAAATGTTAAGTAAGTTTAGACAAAATTAAATGAGAAAATAATACTAAATAGTAAAAGAAAGCAAGCCAGTACTGTAAAGATATAATTAATTAAAAAATTTTTTAATCACACAATTAAACATGTAAAAATCACTGGAATAATGCTAAAAAATATGAAATGACACAAAATAAATACAATTGCCATACAACAGACTACTTAAATAGATAAAATGCAAATCAATAAAAGAACAGGTTAATGAGGAAGCATGTGAGTTTCAAATCATAACATCCTCATGCAGAGATAACCAGGGACCTTTGAATCAAGGTCACCCAAATGTTTCCCAAAAAGAGTTCTCTCCAGAAGGGCTCCCTGCAGAGAGATGTGGGCAGGTCACCCTCTCATAGAAGCTGAGGAATGAAAATTTTAGGTCCACAAGAGACTGGAGCCTCTTGCTTTGGGATACTTGGGTCCATCTGTGTTCCTGAGGACTGACCCTGGGTGATTCTTTGCTTCTTCCTAGAGTTCGCAAACACAACTGAAAACCACAACTTCACAGGATCTCTAGGGAGGTTCTGGATTCAAAGAAATGTATTTCTCAAGGCAGAACTGACAGGTGTAACACTGCTCAGTCCCACAGACTGGCAGAAGCCCTATGCATGTACTTTTCCCCTGTCCAAATCTGGTTGAAGAATCTCTTTGTGTCTATGATTAAGGCCGTTCATAAGAAACAGAAGGTGGGTGAAAAAACAGGGTGTGGAGGAGAGTTGGAAGGGGACATCAAATATATGGTGATGGAAGGAGAGCTGATTCTGGGTGGTGAGCACATAATGTAATACATGGATGATGTCATGTAAAACTGTACACCTGGAAACTATGTAATTGTTGCCAGCCAATGTCACCCCAATAAATTTAACAATAAAAAAACAAACAAAAAAAAACAGAACTCAAAAACTATCATAATATCTTGAATTTATTTCACCTATTTCTTCCTAAATTCTGGACCTTTAAAGGAACACTATCATATAAATCATGATAAATATCTTCCATTTTATTTTTCTTTATTCTTAAAGTTTCTTCCACCTAATTTTAATTATATAACAATCTTATGAAATAGAAAGTTAATAAATACTGGCTCCATTTTATAAAACAGAAAATTGAGGAACAGAGAAGGTATATACGTTACCTAAGTTAATATTTTATTTATTTATTTATTTATTTATTTATTTAAATGTTAAATTTATTGAGGTGACATTGATTGGTAACAATTAGATAGTTTCCGGATGTACAAATCTACATTACATCAATTAAGGATTGTAACTGAGCCTTAACCAATGTCTTATAAATTCCACACCACTGTGTTTCCCACAGGACCATATAATTCAATTCATTATACATGTTTCAGGACATAAATAAAATCATGTCAATAGTTGTTTGTTTTTTTGTTTTTTCCATTTATTTTAGTGTTCAATCTGTTGCTCATCTATAATACTATTATCCCTACCCTCTAAATTATTTGTATTCTACTACTTTAATATATATCAGCATAAGTATTGTCAAAACTGGGAGAGCTCTACAGGCTGAGTGCTTGCTTGCAAGCACAAGGTCTGGGGATCGAATCTTGACCCTGGCTGATGCAAACCCACATACTGAACTGCAGCAAAACTGGTAACTGCAGTTCAGCATGTGGGCTTGCATAGGCTAGGGTGATGAGATGGAGGCAAAGGTTCTTGCCTTCTGTGAGAGAGGTCCCCAATTTGGTTCTGCCCTGCACAACCCCACATCTACCTGTGTGGAATGAAACTATGTCAAAAAAATAATGATGTACAACTATGGAGACTTCTCTGGGCTCTCCCCCTTTCTCTCTGTCTCTCTAATCTTTTCTCAAACAATAAAACAAATCTTAAAAAAAAGAAATTGTCAAAACTAAAGCAAAGAGAATTAAACTTTAAATCATTGGGTCCTCCAGTCTTCATCTACTGACAGAAGGGAAATATTATTACTATAACATAATATATGATAAAGAAAATTACTAAAAAGCTTAAACCTTTGAACAAAAAACTTAAGATTTTATTTTTTCTACAGAATTTAATTTTGGGAAAAGGCTATATTAATTTTATTTTGGGACTATACATCTATATCATTTTAATGGAGGGCTTATCTAAAAAATGTAAACATATTATAAGAAAGATTGACACGTTCTCCATTTGACTATTAATAAAAAACAAAACCATTAAACACAAAAGCATCTAAAGTGATCTAATCACCCTATAGAGGGAGTCACATCCAGGTGACATGCAGGAACTGGTCTGACACTTAACAACAGCTAGACCTCAGTGCTGTTACCAGCTTGCTTGGTGCTCACAGCTAGGCTGTATTATCTCCTGCTGGACCTGAAACCATCACAGAGAACATTATCATCAGACAATGTCACTCTGACACTATGATAAAGTGAGACAAAACAAGGCCACTTAATAGACAAAAGCAAGGTCACAATGCAAACTATAAAATTACAAAAATTCTTTTCTTTCAGCTAATATGCATGAGTACCATTTCTGTACCAATGACAGCTAGTTTTTCTTCCTCCTTGATAACTTATTAAGATACCTAATCATAAAATTTACCTCCACTTCCTGACATGATCAAATTCAGAGCAAAGCCCTACTTCCTTAAACATTTTGTGAAATCACTCAGTACAAATATAAACTCTAAAGTCCTTAATAAGTCTTTTCTAATACCCTCTCACTGAGATGCCCCACAATTCCTTATGTTGGTTTTCTCTCACTGCCAACAGTAACAAACCCAACTGGTTCAATCACAGTGTCATCCCAATGGACTTTGGAGGACACTGTCATAAAAATGATACTAATATGTATTAATTGCTTGCTGTCTATCAAGTTCTCTCCCTTATAGCATCTCATGTGGTCTTTTCACAGTCCTTAGATGTGGTATTACTGTCATCCCCACATTATAGATGAAGAAACTAAGGATCAGAGAAGTAACTGATATTCAAAAGTATAATCAAAATTTAAATATACATATTCTCTTGCAAAATGCCAAGATTGTTTCACTATGCCACATCAATGTATTATTAAATAGACCCAAAATATGTCATATACAACGTTGAAAAGAGTAGTAGAAATCAGATAGGTGCATGTCAAGAAAATCCATTCAATAGTAATTTGTTGGATACTAGCAAGTTCAAAGTTGCATGGAGTGATAGAAAATGGAAGAGCATTTCCTTTACCTCATATACATCAATCAATAACACTATGAACTTGATGCTCACTTAGTGACCACAATAAAAATTCAGGGAAAATAGAAAACATAGGTTGGATTGCCAGAAGTTCTAAGTTTGGTGAGATAAGAGAAAGAGATCACAAAGACCACTGAACGTGCACATGTATATACACACTCTTCCATACTACACTTAATTACTAGTACACATGAGAAAAGGAGAAAAACAGGGTCACATTATGTTTGATTCAGTCAATAAATGAAAGTGAATTTCTTCTGCTGGTCTATATTTCTGGTCCACCTTTGCCCAACCAACACCATCTCTGTTCTCAGACACAGTACTCAAATTAGTAACTAATGACTCAAACAAGGTTAATATTGTATCTACCCTTTCCTTTTCTATACTTTCTCCACATATGAATTCCAGGAAAATGGTTTACCCTCCCCTCAAAAGAAGTGTCAGAAAGTTGAACACTGACTTAGGAAAGCACCTGATAAAAACAGTATCTTATCTACTTATAAACTGATACCAAATTTTGCACAAATAAAACATATTTCATTATTTTATGTGAACAGTGCACATCACCCCTACATAGCATCTACTTCATTATAGAGGTTATATGTGTGTCTTAAAGCAGGATGCTAGAGTGCTATTCTAATATGATCCCACATGAAAATGTCACTGCGCATTATTAAAACTCACATGGCCAAATCTAGCAAAGGAGGTGAGTAGAGACCCAATTTGTTCTTTCAAATGTTTCTTCTGTCTTCTTCTGGTCTTCACTTCAAATTGGCCTAATCAAGGAGTCAAGTATAGGTCATGGCCCACTATCTTCATTACTGATGTACTTCTTATCACAGTTTTACCCCTTTAAGATGATGTCGTAGTTATTTCAGGTAGGATAGCTTCAAGAAATCTAAGTTGAACTCATTAAGCTCTCAATTCACCACCTTTCATTGAGGTCAAATATTTTTATATGTTTTCAGAACTACATTAAAATTTTCACATGATTAAGTGAAATTGCAAATTTCCTGAGATCAGGGACTACATATTGTTTTCAGTAGTGCCTTACATCTTGTCAATACTTAGTGCTTTTATATTTAGTGAAGATGCCTGAGTTTGGTCACTGGACAATTAGTTCTAATGAGAATTCCAAATATTTACACCAAATAAATCTTACATACTTTAAAAGCATAAAGCCAAAATGTTTGACAGAGTATAAACACATTTTTAAAAATCATGACTATTAGAATTTCCTTTCAGATAGTAAGGAAATTGGGATACAACAAGAATTTGAAATCTTTTATGATGCAACTACATTCAAGAGTAGAAATAGCAAGAGTCAGAAATAACACATGATGAATTAATTAAATGCTCAAGATAGACCCGTAATGCTCACTTATGAAATAATATAAGCTAGGCCAGATTTATAAATCGTTAACATAACTTTCAAAAATTAAGGACCTACACAAGAGAAAGCCATGGAATTTGTATCATTTTAAATTTAATGATAGTATAACACTGTTAAAACAACTCGCTTGAAAACACATGTGGTCTCGACTTGCATGATAAAGCAACACCTATATCAGCTCAGGAAAATGAGTTTTTTCATCTGAATTGTAATAGGTTAGCCTCCCAATCTACTGACACCCAAGCATTTTCTTCTTGAAAAAGTTCACACAGAGTAGACTATGAGAAACTTGATTGATAATATTACTGATTAGTGCCATTTTATCTTTGTACCGATGACCAACTGAGGTAAAATAAATAATTAAAACTAATATATTAAAAGAAATTCTATAGTTAGCTATTATTTTTATTTTTCCATACTTTTCATACCCCATGGACAAATAAAAGTGAACTACATTTGACTCTGTAAATGTCACAGCTCAGTACTTAAAAAATATTTAAAATTTGTATAAGCTTGCCCAAATCTTTGGGAAAAAGGCAGGGTATAAATATATATGTGTGTCTGAGTGTTTTCCTATCTGTATGTTTATACAGAGATAGAAATAAAGACAGAATAAAACTGATTTCATAAATAAATTTTCTTGAAGTAATCTTCAAATAAATAATCAGATTTTTTGCTCCCAAATATTTATAATTGCATAAACATTAAATTGTATGAATTACATTCATCATTCATAGAATTCATAAAGTTCTAGGAGTAACTTAACAATTGCTTCTTTAAATGAACTTGCTAGTCTTTCTTTGAAGTAAAAGGAAACAAGTTAACTTGTAAGATGAGTGTTGAATACCCACATGTTAGATTGTTTTTCATAGTCTTAAGATGTTTTAGATGACTAATTCATAGTCCAGAAGAACTATGAATCATGAATCACTGAATAGGATATTATATTGTGGAATTTAATTACAAATTGAACAAAATGTGAGTTGAATAATATATTCAAAACACATATTGGGATCCCAGCTATGTTGCTTACATTCAGAATATGTGAATAAATGGGTCTAGGATAATTTCCCATAGAGTAAATAATTTTTTTTTTTCAGGTCTTTGCCATTCTTGTAAGTCTTTGTCATTTGCCACTCATGTCTATCTCTTCTTCTAAAATGTGTTTTTTCTAGTCCTGGTAGATTCTGTCATACGTGTGTGTGTGTGTGTGTGTGTGTGTGTGTGTGTGTGTGTTTTAACTCATAAAATGCAAGTTCCTTGAAAAAGGAGATCAGTTTTTTTCATTTACTAGGTGCTTGTTTCATATTTGAATGTTTCAATAACCTAAAGACTTCTCTGTAAATGTGGGTAAAATTATCAAGGATAAGTAAAATGAAATTTAAACATTTTAAAGGAAAGAGAAACAACATAAATACACTCTAAGAACAGACTATTCACATATTGTCATTTATGCTCTAACCATTTTATGCATTTAGCAGTGAATATAGATTTTATTTCCTAGCAAATTATCTATCACTTTCATGCATTATCATTTGTACATTTTTGTTCCTTAATTATGAGTGTGAGAGAATAACATCTGAATGACTGCCTCAAGACCATTGTCCCTATTTATAGTATTAAGTCATTTTGAAGTCCTTGGGGCTCCTTCTAATTTTCCCAGGATGAGAAGTGAAAGTATACATAAAATATTAGTGGAAAGCATTAATATGCATATTTACAGATATCCAATAAAAATGAGCACTGGTTAGTACTCAGTCAAGGAAATATATACACCATTGCATTTGGTAGAATCAAAAAAGGTACCCAGTTAAAAAAAAATAAACTATAACTTAAAAACACATTTTCCAAAGTGACTGAATGAAGGTTTACTTTTAATATTTCCTATGTATATGAGGGACCACATGCAAAATACATAGATTCAAAGTTCATTAAATGCCAGATACACTCACCTGGGCAGAGAGCAATATTACAAGGTTTATGATGTGTTTCAGGTCCTTCGCATGGCCTTCCTCCATACTGAGGAGGTGTGCATGACCTTGTTCTTGTTCTTTGGCCTCGACCACATGTAAATGAACATAAACTCCATGGTGACCACTCCTCCCAAACTCCATGTACTGTAATAAAGCAAAGAAGCTTCAACAACAAAAGCAGAGAAGTCAAAGATTTATTTTTCCTTTTAATTAAGAAAAAAAAAAACTTATCAAATCAACAAGTATGAAGATATTTCTTAAATTCAGTTAATATTCTTATTTGCCACAAAATGTAAAAAGCAATTAGAAAATTCATTAAAATAATGGAAAATTGCATGTACTTCTTCTATATTTGGACAGGTATTTATGTCATACAGTTTAAAAGTTACCTTTTTAAATGAAAATGTACCTTTCTCCTTCATGATAAAATAGTCATGAATTATTTTTATATTTTTTATATTTTTATTTATTTATTTATTTTTGACAGAAAGAGAGAGAGAAAGATACAGAGACAGAGACAGAGAGAGAACTGAACTGGGGGAGCTCCCAGTTCAGCA
>PVKE010045666.1:0-12534 GCA_004027555.1 Craseonycteris thonglongyai | reverse complement strand
TATCTGTTGACTCGTCCAATTGCAGAGAGAAGCAGTCACATATTTCCAAGTCAGTCTTTAACTGAGTTTGCAAGTCTTTTGAAATTGCGTGTATTCTTCTTGTGACTGTGTTATTTGACAACTGTAGGTCTTGTATCGCCAACATAATCTCACGCTTGTTAGAATATTCCTCAAACAAACAATCGGCAGCAGTCAGAAAAGCTTCTTTGAACAATTCACCATCCTGGAAAGGTTTTTTCTTCTTTGCGAGCATGTGAGAAATTTTGAAAGACGCAATGGTTGCCTTTTTAGATTTTTCCACATGTCTAGTGAAAACAGTCTGTTGAGTAGTTAAACTTCATTTTAGTTGATTTATTTTTTTCTTTCTTACTTCAGATTTAAGTGGATAATTCGTATCAAAAGTGGTATGACTTGTCTGAAAGTGACATTCAACATTATGTTTTTTCACATAACAGGCAAATGCATTTACCTTTTAAATTAATGAAACAATATGATTCTTCCCAGTCTGTGTTAAAATTATAGGTCCGTTTTCTCTTATTTGGTCCACTCATTTTAGGACTAAAAAAATAAAAATAAAAATAGTTATAGAACTACAATATCATATCCAATTGCCACCATAATAATAGATTACCTATCTCACTTTTAGTTCATTTAAAATCGAATATATCAAAACACTGTGATCCTAGCTAACCGTCACGACCCGATCAGTCCAGCAACCGCAATCAAAATGGCAACTTGGCGTCTCCCGGTTGGGGGGAGGAGAGTTTAAAGAGAGCAGCGGCTACACAAGACGCGACATGTACAAAGGCGACAGCTAGGGAAACACTTATACATACGATATCGCAAACATACCAACGACTATAATAAACCTGTGTAGATACTCAAACAATATTTTAAAATTCTAACAAATGTATAAAAATAAATGATAGTTTTACTTAGTGTTTATGAAAAACTTCTGATGCAGTCAAATAATGGCGGGCGCACACAAATCGGGACACGGGCGCCATGGCGCCCGCAGGCACAGGGTTGAGAATCCCTGGTTTAGGGGAAGCCGGGATGGCTCAGTGGGTTAAGTGCTCACTTTGCAGCGCCGGGGACCGAGGATCTAATCCTGGCCCTGGCCCTTGCGGATCCATGTGCTGAACTGGAGAGTTCCCCCAGTTCAGCTCTCTCTCTCTCTCTCTGTCAAAAACAATAAAAACAAACAAACAAACAAACAAACAAAACAGTAAAAAAAAACCCACAAAAGAAAAAAACAATAAATCTTATGGTTTCCACAGCAAAGCATGTGTATCACATGGTTACTACGGTGTTAACAAATTAGTCTGAATATTTCTGGATTAAAATGTATTTAGGTTTTGGTTGAGCCGTTTTCCTGGTCTTAGCTGATTGCTGCTGAGAGCCCTCATGCATCTATATGTAGTCCTTTGGGAGAGCTAGCTAGCAATAACTGGTCTAGGTTGGTCTCCACTGTTAACTCCTCTGCCATGCTCCATGCCTCTATTAGGCCGTCTACACATACGTATTTTCAGGACAACAACTGAGTTCTACCACATTTATATTAGCCAAAGCAGCATTCAGTGAATGGGGAAGTAGACATCAACTATTAATAGGAAAAACTGGACAGCCACATTAAAAATAATTGCCAAAGACTCAAAGTGGGAGCAAAATTAGATATTGCTTTCAGCAGAAAATAATAGGGAAAATGCTGTTTCCCAACACAGCAACTAAATTCCTTGAATGAAGATGAAGATCTTTTAAAATAAGGGACCATAATTGTTTCCAGGATTTTATATATAGCTCTAAAAATGAAGATATTAACAGGGCTGTGTTCCTTCTGAATGCTCTAGGGAAGAATCCATTTTCTCACCTTATGCAACTTCTAGAGGTTGCCTACATTACTTGGCTCATGGTCCCACATCACTCTGACCTCTGCTTCTTCCCTTTCTCTAACACTTACCCTCCTTATAAGAATGTTTAGGATTTTACTGGACCTACCCAGATAATCCAGGATAATCTCCCTCTTGCAAAGTCTTGGCTTAATCGCATCTGCAATGCCCCATTTGATATGTAAGATTTAAATATATTCACAAGTTTTAGAAACAAAGATGTGGACACCTTTTGCAAGGGAGACAATATTCTACTTTCTAAAAATACCACACTATTGAATTGGGTACTTAAGTAGGCTATGATACAGAATGTTCTAAGTACTCATATCTGAGCATATTCTGATTTTGGTACTAGATACTTCTGTGGTTTTGTTCTACACTATTTGAATATACGTGCGGAAATTCGTGGAAGGCCTATATAGGTATTTTTTTTTTAAAGGTAAAGTTCATCACTTGCCTTTGCCTTAGTCTTCTCCAGTTACATTTTTTCTATTTATTTTTCTTTTTGTAAATGCCAATTTTAAAAAATGTTTTCCAACTTCATTAAGGTATAATTGATATATAACATTGTGTAAGCTTAAGGTATGCAATGTGTTGATTATTAGGTGATGAGTACTAGTTTCTTCATCTTTAGGTATATTTCCAAGTTCATGTAACATCAAAATGGCTTCCCAATTTATGAACCTTTATTCTTCTTTATGACCTGAAACATTGTACTCTTCAGTGCCTAAAGAATATGTGTTGCAAAGTGATTACTGTCATAGCATTAGCTAACACTTGCATCATGTCACATACTCATAATTAACATTTCTTTTTTGTGGTGAGAACATTTAAAATATAATTATTAGAAACTTTCAAGTATATAATACAGTATTACTAATTATAATCATTATCCTATACATTAGAACCCAAGATAAAATGCCTATTTTAATCATTAACATTAAAAATAAATATGATCATGATACAAAATTTAAAGGCATAATTTAAAGAGAGAAACAAAAATATTGATCATACTCTGAGGCATTAACTTATGGTAATTTCATTTAAAAAGAAAATTCCATTAGCAGGAAAAAAGTATGTTATTTGATTATAGTATCCTTAAAAAAATACTTTTCTGAGAGAGAGAATGAGATAGAGATTTTTAGAATGTGAGCATTTTATTTGCCTTCCCTATTCCAATTTTATTATAGAAAATAATATTATGCAATCAATAACTTTTGAAGTTAAAAATCATATTTTTAAATAAATGTTTGACTATTTTTCCCTTATATAGCTCCTCTAAGGCATTTGAAAATAAAAGATAAGATTTTAATAAGTCTCTGTCATAAGCATTATGTGTTTTCTATCACCTGATTATAGAATGTTATTGAATTTTTAAAGCTTTTGTTTCTCTATCTTTTCAGACTAAGAGATATCAATGGGTTAATCTAAAACAAAACTGAAATAAGTTGTCTGTGGTGCTTTAATAAAAGTTATACAAAAAAAGGGGAGCAAATTCTTCAATAGCACTACCTTCCAGAAGCTATGGGACACATTAGAAGAACACCTGGCCAAGTCTTTAAGAGTGGGGGAAGTTTTCCTTATTAGAATGACGTGTAAATTGTAATCTAATAGTTAGTCAGGTATAAGAAATAATAGATATTGGAAGGTGAATAAGTACAATTTTCAGATACAAATTAGTTTAACATAACTGAATTATAGTATTGGAGATACCAGATTTTAGGGAATGATAAAACTTGTAGCAGGAAAGAAAAATAGTACAGAGAGCATAGAACATCTGTAAGATATATCAGTTCACTAAGACACGATATAAACACTTGAAAGGTCACTTATCTTCCACTAAAAAGTGAATGACTTGAACAAATATATTTACTGGCCTTGACCAGTCAGCACAAGATAATGCAAATTGAGAAGGATCCAGGGCTAACATCCAAATGCCATTATTTCATCCATAATACAATTTTTAAGATGTGTTCCATGAGCACATGAATCAATAATCACATGGGTTCTTAAAAATGCAGATTTGGGATAGTTCTGCTAAACCCACTGTATTAATATTACTAGGAGTGAAACCAAAAATATTCACACTTTAAAAACAAATTTTGGGGAAGCCGGAATGGCTCAATGGGTTAAGCGCTCACTTTGCAGCGCCGAGGACCGAAGATCGAATCCCAGCCCCGGCCTGTGCGGACCCATATGCTGAACTGGGGAGTGCCCCCAGTTCAGTTCTCTCTGTCTCTGTATCTCTCTCTCTCTCTCTCTCTCTCTCTCTCTGTCAAAAACAATAAAAAAATAAAAAATAAAAATAAATAAAAACAAATTTTAATGGTTATTAAGCACACAAATATTTAACCTTAATTATACAACTTCTGATTGTATCTCTTGGGGGTCTAATATTGGTATTATATATTACATAATATATAATACCAATAGTCCACAGTGATTGACATTGTTATTTCAATTGAAGAATGTTTATTTATACAATTCATATCTCTATAAAACAACACTATTAGATTAAACAAACTGTAAATAACAGTCGCTTAAAATAGAAATAAAAAATTAGAATTAGACATAAATATCAAAAAGTGAATCATTTTTGGCATTTTGAGAAAAGTCCATTCATTTACAAGTGTAATAGTTGTTATATCTGGTTCCAGGAGCATATTTAATATCAAATAAGTTGGTCATCAATAAATTGTAGTACTTCCATATCATTTACTAGTACTAGGAAAATGAGTATGGAAATTGGCTTCTAAAAGTGCTGAAATGAGAGGCTTATGAAAGATTGAATAGCTCTGTATTTCTTACATATTAATTTAGTGATGCATCTTGATTATGTGATATAATAGAGAGAACCATTACCATTAGTTCAATGAATATTAGAATCTAATGCATGTATATTAACTCCCTGTCAAACCATTCATGCTTGCTTCTATTCAAACTTTTACTACCAGGTCCATCTTTCAAAAAGAAAATGGAGACAAATGATACCTACCACTACAGTCTTGATTGAGAATCAGAGAATAAGTGCTTACATGATAATAAAGCCAGTGTTAGAAGATGATTTTCAGGTACCCAGAATATTGTTTATACTTTGAATTTCACTAAAAACATAGATCCCTATTAAGATACTCATCAAATATGTAAAATTATCCCTTTAAATTTTCCTTTCACATGAACTGTAGCCTAAATTCTGATTTCATTGTTTATAATGTTATACTCAACATTTCTTTCAAACAGCCACACTACATTTTAAGTAAACAGTGTTTATTCATTTATTAAAATAATTATGCATTGTCTTCAACTGTTGGAGCTGCTAAACAAAAAACCACAGACTGGGTGACTTGTGAACAGCAGAAACTTATTTCTCACAGTTCTGGAGGCTGGAAGTCTAAAACTATGGAACAGCACGGTGAACAAGCACCCTTTTGTGGGTAACAGATTTCACATTGCATCCTCATATGGCAGAAGAGGCTAGCGAGTTCTGTGGCGTCTCTTTTATAGGAACACTACTGCCATTCACGAGGGCTCCACCCTCATGACCTAACCACCTTCTGAAGACCCCACCCCTAATGTCATCACATTGGACATTAGGATTCCAACTTATGGACTTTTGGGGAGACAGAAACATTCAGACCCCAGCAGGGTTTTTTCATGCTTGTTTATATTCTGACATATATTTAAAGAATTTGAATTCTACATATACATCTCGACAAATATAGATATGGATACAGTAATTGGAAAATGTGATAGAAAAATTATAAGAAAAAAATATTTGACACACTGCAAAACAATTTAGAGGGAAAATAGAACTTATAAGTCTTCTTAATTGATCTCTCCTACTTTCATCTACTCTTTACATTGTTTTTGCTTAATTTCCCAAGACATACATCCTTGAATTTTTGCCTTTTTCTCATTGAATTTTTACCTTATGTCTTTTACATATAAGTATACCCCATAGCAACTATCCCCATAGTCATGTACTCAGCATCTTCTACTCATTTTTCACTCTGCCACACACGTGACAATTTTCAAATCAGACCAACTCCTTCTCATGAAGAATCAAAATAGAAAATAAACCCCACATTGACCAGCTGATAGAAATTTTTAAGATCAATAGGAATAGTGATGTGCACATCTAAACTTTTCAGAAACTCCATGAATAATAATAGTAATAATCATAGAAATTGTCTTTGGATTTGATTGGATTATAAGTAATTCTTTAGTGCCATGCTGAGTTTTCAAAATTTATCTAGTTAGCCTTACAATAGTTGATTGTTTATTCTGGGTACAGTAGTCCAGTTTTAAAATAACTTCCTGCCAAGATTTTACAATTTAAAATCCAGTGTTTCTGAACTCATTCATTTGGTAATTCCTGCTTCTGTTTGATGTCCCATACACTGAAATTAATTATAGTTTATAGAAGACAGAGCGTCACTGTGCTGGACCTCAGATAAAAATGCATGTCAGGTGACTCAAAGTCTTTACCACTCTGAGCATGCCAACAATGACCTGAAGCACTATGAGTATTGACTTTGGGTTTAAAAATATATTTTAGTGAGTAGGCACATGCTCATATAGAAAATCTGCAAATAACACAGATATATATTTCCATCAGATATGCTGTGTGAGTAGGTATATCCTTTAAATTCAAAGAACCCTGGGGTGAAAAGTGGACACTTGGGCTCCCAAGTCTCTTGCATTACCTACTCTGCCTCTCAAGATCAAGGAGAAAGCTATATACTCTATTAAAATGTTTGATTCCACATATTTTACACAGGTCTTCATATTAGAATTGTTGCCATAATTTAAATACCATATGAATGCAGGACTGGCTTTTGTTAATAATTTGTTAATAATACAAAAGATGTGCTTGAAAATAAGCATCTTGGGGAAAAACTAATATTTTGTAATCAGCTCTTACAAACTACCTTGTTATCATTTTATAACTTACAGAAGTTAAATAAAACATTTACATTAATTGACTAAATGAACTGTACATATGTGATTAGATAGAATTTTTGCAAACTTTATTGCATATATATTCATAATTAAACATATTTTAAATGTATTTGTTGAGTTGTCTGTTTTTGCTGTACGTTGAAATCTAACATGATTCGTTCACTTATTTGATCTTTAGTAAATAGTTCAGCTGACATAGCTAGGGAAGCAAACAGCTTATATTTCCAGACAGCATCCTCTCTGGTTCATAGCAGGTGTTTTCATTGCTTTTATACTTCTCCTGTGGGTGAGTTCTTCCAACTCCTGAGGTGGTGGTAATGTGCACCACTTTCATCAACAACAGCTTCAACCCAAGGAATGTCGCTCTTAAAATAGCAGTGAACATAAACCATCTGCATTTAAGTACTTGACATTTTGCTAAAATACGACAGCTCTACTGAAAACTCCAACAGTTTGACTTGAATTCATTTGATCTTCTTTTTTTCTTTCTACTTTTATGGGGCAAAGGTTCAAAAAAAGCACAGTTACTGTTTAATGAAAACAGCAGGCAATGCATTTCACAAACAGAGAACTGCTCTCCTATTCCCATTTGAGAGACCTGAATTTTAAAATCTCAATTCCTCCTTGGAAATCATCCTACTTTTTATTCAAATTGCAAACATTCAGGTTACCAACTGCTTGAAAAATTGAAAGAGATTTTCAATTTAAAACTGACATAGAATCTTTTTTGTTCCAACTGGGTAAAGAAATTCAGTTTGGTGTTTATGAGTTCTATATATGATATAATACTTTTCCAGCCAAGAAAAAAATGCATTTCATAGTGTTATTTCCAGTCTTCCTTCCTTGTTTTCTTCCTTCTCGCCTTCCCACACCTCCTTTTCTCCCTAGATCCCTTTCTCTCTTCCTCCCTTCTCCTATGTCATTATTTTCCCAACAATATTCAGTCATTTCTATGACTTATAAGTATTTGATTCTATCATTCACTTTCTACATATTCATTTTGTTATGGATACATTGAGGACCTAATATATACTTGCCCCCATTCTATGTGCTGTGGACAACCTGAAGTCTTTGTACTCATGAAACTCACATTCAAGTAGGAGAAATATATTTTAGTAAGTGAAATCAATAATTTAAATGGGTTTATTCAAACTAATTAAAATACTCTCATAAATAATTTAATATTTTCATAAAATACTTGAAGGTGCTATATGTTTTTCTCATTATCAATGCCTAATTTATGAAAATTAATATTTCTAATTGTAAATGCAATGTAAAATTAAACATGTTTAAAAGTTATGGTGTTTTGTTTTGTTTTGTTTTTTCAGTTTTATCACAGGCAATAGTTCAGTGGTTTGTTAGCTGAGAGTAAAGGAGAAGGTGGGTGGGAGGGTAAGGGGACTGAGAAAGTAGGGATGGGGCATCACATATATGGTGATGGAAAGAAAACTGACTCTGAGTGGTGAGCACACAATGCAATACATAGAAGATTTAATGTAGAATTGTACACCTGGAACTTATGTAATTCTTACCAGCCAATGTCACCCAACAAATTTAACAATTAAAAGTAAATAAATAAAAGCTTTTGTTCAGTTATTGTCACCACAATTAAAGTTTGAGATGTTTTTTAAGAGAATTAAGCAGATCATCTGAGTTCAGCAGGAATAAAGCTGATTAACCAGCTTGCAAATCTACAAATACTGGTGTCTGTGACCAAACACCAGTCCAATGCAGCTGGAATTTGTGATAATATTCATACTAACTAATATTAATGATTAGCTTATGTAGATTTTATTGCCTATCCTTCTCTCTGTCCCTCTTTCTCTGAACAGATGTACATGTATAAGTAGTATAAATATATTCTTGTTCTAAACAGAGAGCCTGAGACAGTCTTCCATGTCATTTCATTTAAATATAAAGTGAAATCATTAGCAAAGAATTGCATATTCTTTATATATACAGATGTACTGTATTCATACCACCCTGTACTTAATTCTTTTTTATTTATATGCTTATTCCTTTATTCAATAAATATAAAAAATACAATAAAATAATATTTATCCATTTCAATTCATTACAAAAAAATAAATATAGTCAGAACAAAAGTAACAGTATAGCACAAAAAAAGAAATATAAATTTTAAAAGAAACTAAAAAACCTAAAAGCATAAATGTAATATATACAACAGAAACAAAGCCATTTTGATTACATAATATTTATAAAGGCAAAGTTTCTTATTTAAGAAGAGACAAAATTATTTTTAGTGGAATGCAAAATAGTAAAATAGCATTGTAAATGATAATATGCAATGAACTGCTGGTGATAATTCTAAATATTTAACAATGACATAGCATAGATACCAACCAGTCACAACAGAGAATGTACTGATGGATACTAGGGGAATTTCAACTCTGTGTGTGGTAGATACAATTATCACTCTTGAAATTATGATAGGACAAAAATTAAGAGCAATAATTAAACCAGTGTGTACAAGGTCACGGACATTTCTCAGGTCAGGGCAATGCAAGTGAGGGAGGCACTTCTTCCCTGGGTGCCAGTCACATCCACTCAGCAGGGCCAGCTAGACCCCTTCACACACCATTCAGATTGGTAGTTTTCCTCTATCCTCCTCCAGAGAACTTGGCCTTCCCCAGGAAATCTCCACACTTCTATTAATTAGATTCTGCTCTGCAAGTTGTGAGAGTAGCACCTAAACCTGTACCTTATACTTGAGAACTAAAAGTCTCCATAGGTTCTGGAATCTCTGTAGACCTTGCTTATATTATATCAGGTTGATCTCCTCACAGTGAATAGGATTCCAGAATCAAATGAGTATATTTTGTGAAACAGAAAACACACACCCAAAAGTCACTAATTATCACCACTTCAAATATAGACACCTGCTCCCACCAAATACAGTCTGCTTTGGATATCTTACATGTAATTATCTATGTACATATATTAGTCCTGAGTCAAATATGTACCTTTTAATGACTTCTTTTTTTTATATATATATATTTTTATTTATTTTTGACAGAGAGAGAGAGAGAGACAGAGACAGAGACAGAAAGAGAACTGAACTGGGGGAGCTCCCAGTTCAGCACATGGTTCCACATGGGCCGGGGCCGGGATTCAATCCTCAGTCCCTGGCACTGCAAAGCGAGTGCCCAACCCACTGATCCATCCCGGCTTCCCCATAATAACTTCTTAAATGGTTTATATTTTTTAATGGTAACAGTAGCATTAGAAATGAAGGAAAAATTGCAAATCATATTATCTTTTGTGTACTATAATTTATACATATGCATCTAAATATATGTATTATGTACATAGACACATATACTTTATTATATAATATATATTATAATATAATATATATTATGTATTATATATATATATATATGTATCAGGAATTGATAACAAATTTGTATAAATTTTCTGTGTGTTTTAGATTGCTTAGAAATATATTCCAATCAAATTATAAAAAAATTTGCATGGTTTTAAATTTTGATTTAAATTAGCTGTACTGCATTTTACATACAATTTTAATAATGATCTCTAATATGTTAACTCTTTTTCATTGTTTTGAGTAATAATATTAGACAGACAGAATAATAAGCATTAACTGCATTCAAAAGTTATGATTACTATTCCTTATACAGTTCTTTACTTCTGAGCAGTCTTAACCTAATTTTTGATTGATAATTCATTTCATGAATTCTTTTTTAGGAAAAGTCAGGTCCTAAGTTGAGACCAAGAATTATCTTATCATCATTTAATGACAATGCATAATGAAAAGACTATCAGTGTAATATCAAAAGAGATTTTTTGAATTTTCATCAGGAACCTATTATAATTCCTTTGAAGAAACTGACATGTAGCATATTGCTACAACACACCCTTGTGCATATGAGTATAAAATTTAGCTTCCAAAACTTATGGAAGAAATGGGGGAAATTAACTTATATACAAATCAAGAGCAAGACAAGACAAAGAAATCTGGGGTCCCTGGTCTAATAATGACAAGGGTGGGGGGGATTATTTGTAAACAACAAAATGATGGAGATGCAATTAATTGTGGTGTAACATCTTCAGCAGCTATAATCCGAAGTTTCTCTCAACCACATCATGAAAGCTTAAGTAAATGGCATGTCCAAGTTTTTTAATCTTAAATAATAAATTATCCTTATGATATTTTCCATAAGACTATATTTTAAATAGAAAGCATATATTTACAGAAGTAAATCCATTTTTAAATACCCTCAACTTTAAAAACTGTGTTCCATACAAAGAGCTTAGTGCTAGTTTAACTCATCTAACAAACTCAGCTTTAACTGAGCGCAATTTAAGGTGGGAAGGCCAGGCACTTGAATTCATTTAACAAGTACAAGGCAGGTATCTTTGAAGATGTTTAACCCACTTGAAACTTTTTTTCTCAACTGAAACTTAGCAAATGTTAATTTAGTGAGAATAAATGAAATGATGGTTGTGAAGTGCTGTGTCTAGAACATAGAAGTCCACAAAACCCCCTTCCTCCTGTGCTCCCTTCCTCAATCACCCACCTCTCTCTTTCTCTTTCTCTCTCTCTCTCTAACACACACAAACACACAAATACATCAATATAATGAATTAAAAAATTGAACAACTTTGATATAGTTAAGAATATTATAACTCACTCAAAAAAGTGACCTGAAATTAAGTGACTTGGCAACGTATTTCCATCATTCTATCGGGTAAGAAAAGCGAATATTAGAAGCAAAAATTAAATGAGGATCTAGTAGGCAATATAAAGTGCTCTTCCCCTTCTTTGTCTATTGCCTACTATTGAATCTTATTCTTCTTTAAACAGTGTAAGTTATTTTTGTTGGCCAGTGGTAATAGTATTACTCATAGGTAGTAATTATTAGAGAGCTTCAAACAACTTTATTCAGGTTATATTTCCCATAGCATATGCTTCCTTATCTTGTGTTACCAACCACTTAGTTCTTCCTCTTTTTTCCAGCACTTAATTTTATTTTTGTGTGCATGACTATACAAATGTATATTTATATATTAGCATAACCCTTAAATTCCCCATTACTAGTTATGCACACTATAGTTGAATTGTGAAAAGGGTTGCTAGGAAAAATAATTTATCTACCTGAAATACAATTTTGGAGGAAAATCTATGCATGCACTGGATGACTAGAAAAATGAACAAGTGAGTCCTAGAGCAAATAAATCCTGAAACATCTCTAGAGGCAAAAATGACAAAACTGAAGCTGTCCTACTTTGGGCATATCATGGGAAGAGAAGGTTCTTTGGTAAAGTTAATAACGTTGAAAAAATTAGAAGGCAACAGGGAAAGAGAAAACCAATAAGATGGATTAACTCCATAAAAAAAAGAAGAGAAGCCATACTATTGCATCTACAGGAGCTGAGTAGGGCTGTTGAGGACAGCAAAGTGTGGAAATCACTCATTCATAAGATCATCAGGAGTAAGAGCTGACACAGTGGCACATTAAGAGCATACAGTGGTTCACATATAGAATGAATATACAAGTATAGATATTTTGTCTATTTCTCATGACCTGAACATTTCACTGAACCAAAGAGTGGTTATTGTACAACTTGCCATTATTAGCAAGGAGCCTTGGAATTCTCATTTACATATCCTGTTCCAGAAAGAAATGTAAAGCCATAA
>PVKE010045665.1:0-12535 GCA_004027555.1 Craseonycteris thonglongyai | reverse complement strand
ATCAAAAATAATCTGTCCATAAATTTGTGGGTTTATTTCTGGGTTTTCAATTCTATTCCATTGGTCCATGTGCCTGTTTTTCTGCCAGTACCAAGCTGTTTTGATTACTGAGGCTTTGTAGTACAGATAAAAGTCAGGCAGTGAGATGCCCCCAGCTTTATCCTTCTTTCTTAGGATAGCTTTTGCGATTCGTGGTCTTCTGTGGTTCCATACAAATTTGATGATTTTTTATCTATATCTTGAAAGAATGACTGTGGGATTTTGATGGGAATGGCATTGAATCCATATATTGCTTTGGGGAGTATGGCCATTTTAACTATGTTGATTCTTCCAATCCATAAACATGGATTGTCTTTCTATTTCTTTGTGTCCTCTTTAATTTCTTTTAAGAGTGTCTTATAGTTTTCAGTGTATAAGTCCTTCACGTTCTTTGTTAGATTTATTCCTAGGTATTTCATTTTTTTGTTTGCAATGATAAAGGGAATGGATCTTCTCATCTCTCTTTCTGAAGTTTCATTGTTGGCATACAAAAATGCAGTTGATTTTGGGACACTGATTTTGTAGCCTGCAACTTTACTGTATTTGTCTGTTATTTTTTCTATTTTTTGTCTATTATTTTTCTATAATTTGTCTATTATTATTTACTGTATTTGTCTATTATTATTATTCTTTCCACAGGTTAGGGAAATTTTTATCCACTATTTGTTTTAGTAGACTCTGAGAAGATTTCATCTCGCTTCCTTCTGCTACCCCTATTATTCTAATATTGTTCTTTCTAATGGAGTCAGAGAGTTCTTGTAAGGCTCTTTTATTTCTCTTGATTCTCATTTTCCTTTCCTCTTCCCTCTGTGACATTTTCATGTTTGTATCTTCGATTTCACTCAACCTTTCCTCTAGCTGGTCAGCTCTGTTTCCTATGCAGGTCAGTTCTTTTTTCAGCTTTCCCATGATGCCTTTCACTTCAAGGAGTTCCTTTTGGTTCTGCTCTAGCTTCTCAATCTTATTGGAAAAGTACTCATTTTGCTCAGAAAATTCCTTGTTGAGGTCATTTAATGGTGTCTGGGTACTTTGCCAGCATTGACTGAGCTCTCTGAGTGTCTTGAGTATTGCAGCCTTGAATTCTGTTTCACTTAGATTTGATTCCAAGTGTGCAAGGTCCTTTACTAAAGAATGCCCCTGATCTTCTGGAGGGGCTTTGGATTCTGAGGTGTGCATTGTGTTTGATGAGGTTCTTTTTGCTTTACCCATGAGTCTGTTTTCCCTCTGGGGGTTTGCCTATCAGATGGGCTTCTCTTTATTTTTTCTTTTGGGCTCAGTTGTGGGAGAAGGAGATTTTGGGAGAGGGTTGGGGGAAGCAGACAGCTTCTGTGTCCTGGGGCACTTCAGGTTGCTGTCTTAGCTGTTAGAAAGCAGGGTAGTGATTGTGTATCAATGGGTGGGGGCGTGTGAGTAGGAGCTAGGGCAGGCCTGAGACACAATAGCAGATTCCTCTTTCAGCAGGGGGCTGGTGGGTCAGTACGGGTGGGGTGCAGGAGCTCCAGTCTTTCTCCTCTCTGCCTGGCTGCTTTTTTTTTAATCGGGTCTGTGAGCCGTGCCCAAAGGGTGGCTGCTCAAATCAGCCGGGCTTTGGAAGAGGCCCAGTTGGCCACATGAGAGGAGGCTCAGCTGCGGCCTGGTCAGAGGCGCACCCAAAGCCAGGCTGTGTGCATGGGCAGTGGCGCCTCGGCTGCCCTGTCGGCAGCTTGGTCGTGTGTGCAGGTGGCAACACTACGGCGGCCCGGTGGGCGGGGCGCCGAAAGCCCTGGGCAGACAAGCCGCAGCTCGGCTGGCAGCCGCTCTAGGCCCGCGGCTCTATTAAGACCGCTGGATTCACTCTAAGCACGTCTAATGCAGCTATGTCCATTCAAGCCCCAGCCCTCGCTCCAAGAGCCCTGTCTTCAGAAGGCATTCACTCACAGTCAATCTCCTCCATAAATCAGGGGTGCTGAGCTGCTGTGGGCTGAATCCCTGCTCTCACCCCGCCCACCAGGAAGTGCAGCCACCCTGCTCCACAGTCCCTGTTCCACTTTAGGCTCCGTGATCTGATTAGGGCACTGTGTGCTGTCCCTTGAGTTTGAATGTTATATTGTTCACAGTCTTGTGGGGCTTCCATGCTCCCTAGGTCTCGGCTTCCAGCCTGCCCTTGATCCAGCTCCACTTTGACTGTAGTCCCCCAATCCCCCTTTGTTTTTGCCAGCCCCAGGCCACGCTCCAAGTCTCTGTCCCCGAACCGCTGCTTCCCTTTCCTGCTCCCGCTCTCCCCCTTTTCCTCTAACCTTTGGGTGTTGTTCTGCGTTGTGTGGTTCTCTCAGTTGAGGTTGCTTCTCAGGATTTCCCCTGTGGATTCCCCTTTGTTCATAAGTCCCTTTCCAGGCAGTTATCAGGGTTCTCCCCTCATGCTGCCATCTTTTTTCTTCCCATCTGGACATGAATTTTTGAGGCGCACTATTGAACCCTGTACAGAGTGAATAGAAATGTCCCCAGCTTGGCTAATTAAAAATATAGTAGACTCAGTTAACCGGCATCCATGGAAATTGGTAGATGCTGAATAAATGTAAGTAGATTCTTCATTAACTGGAACTCAAGTGCTAGTTGCTTGAGATTTTGCCAGTTGTTTGAGTTCTGGCTAATAAAGAGTCTACTGTAGAATAAGAAGAAATAGGTCTAAACTATACTGTAAAAGATTGGGGTCTAGGGGGAAGCCGGGATGGCTCAGTGGGTTGAGCACTCACTTTGCAGCCCTGGGGACCGAGGATCGAATCCAGGCCCTGGCCTGTGCAGACCCATATGCTGAACTGGGGAGTGCCCCTAGTTTGGTTCTCACCGGGATGAGACCCCGGCCCAGTTCCTGCCCTGTGTAGCCTCGCGCCCACCTGTAGAATGAAACTATGTGGAAAAACCAATGATGTACAACTATGGAGACTGTTTGGGGCCCTCCCCCTTCTCTCTGTCTCTGTATCTATCTCTCTCTATCTATCTATCTATCTATCTCAAAAACAATAAAAATAAATCTTTAAAAGATTGGGGTCTTTTATACCAATGGGATAATGAATCCACTGCATGGAGCACTTTGAGAGAAATAAGTGAAATTTGCCTATGACTCACTTAGGTGACATGGGGGAGGTTCGCCTGTTGTATAAATGGAGGGGGAAAAAAAAAACTCTCCAATAGTCCAACTTCACATAAAATGCCTTTAACAGAAATGCACACATGAGTCACACTCCTCTTTTTGGCCTATAGTTAAGATGTAAAAAGCTGGATGGACAAAACTTTCACTCTAACAACATAAAAAATCTGTATAAACTGAAAAATTACAGTATTTTTGGAGCCAATTCCAGAGCAGATGTCTCAGAATCACCAAGAAATGTGAAATCTAAAGGACAATAACCCTCTTCAAAGAGACAGCAAGAGATGAGAACACTGGCTCATCTGGGACAGCATGGGAGAGAGATGCCAGGCTCCATATAAATGCATAAGAATTCAGCTAAATTTTAATTAGTTGCTAACAGCCAAGTGTGGGCTACAATGAACATACAGACCTCCTGGGAGCTACAGCCCAAAGGGAGTTCGTGCTCACTGGCAGTCTCTTCTCCATAGATTTCCACCAAGTGTCCAAAAAAGGTTAGGTTCAGGGAAGTAGATCAGAAAGAGTCTCTCTTTGTGGTATATGATTGAATGGGGAGAGCAGAATTCCCATGAAAAAGGCATAAGGTCCAAACTGAACCTTTACCCCCTGTGTAATAAAAACTCTAAGCCATTGGGGGGCTGACAGTAAACCAGGTACCCCCAGGACATGGATAAAAACCCAATGTAGCTGGAGGGAGGAAAAAGAAAAACCCTTACTATTAAAGCAGGGGCAGGAACATCTGTGTCCAAAATAGTATAAGTCTCTGCCTCTGGGGGAGTAACAAACACTCTTCTGCAGAATAACCACCAGAGATACAACAGAAACTTGGGCTGTCACAGGAGAAAGAGCAAGGCTACTGGGGAAGCCCCATTACAGTGAATCAGGAAGGAGGATTGCCAGGAAAGAGTGGATCAAGACTACAGGAAATGCTCCCCACCCCACCGCTGCTGTCCACACATTGGGAAAACATACAGAGACACTCCTCAGGCACATAGGCAAGGCCAAAGCAGAGGGTAGAATAGCAACCCTGAAAAAGCCTTTCAGCAAACCAGACCCAACCCCAAACACAAATTGCTAAAACACATATTGCTAAATGAAAGTCAGTCTAGAAAGAGCACCTACTGTATGATTCCAACTATACAACATTCTGGAAAAGGCAAAACTATAGAGAGAGTTAAAAAGATCGGTAGCTGGCAAGGATCAGGAGTAAGTACAAAGAGGGTTAAAGAGGTAAGGCACTGGGAATTTTAAAGGTGATGAGATGACTCTATATGATACTGGAATGGTAGATGCATGTCACTCTGCTTCCCATAGTCAAAACTCACAAAACTTCACAGCAGAAAGAATGAACCATAATATATGCAAAATTTTCAAAGATCATTGGGAAATCCCAAAATGGGATGCAGAATTAAGTAAATGGATGGTGGATGGGAAGAGACAGGTTTCTCACTAATGAAGTGGGAGGAGGTTATAGATAAACAAGGAAATGAGGCTAGATTTATGGATTAGATTTGAACACAACAGTATGAACTCATGTCTAGGTTAATATGATGGATAAACAAGGGCTGTCCAGAAAATATTCAGCCACGTAATATGAAAATTAGAGGCATTTATGGCAGGATTGTTTTTATACAAGGTCTGAAAATTGAGTCCATGAACTTGCCACCGTGCACTTACATTGGCAGCACTATACAGACAACTCGGTAAGGTTTCATAACCTCACTATATCAGTGTCTCACAGCTGTGTTCGTGTTGATATATAGCAGTGTCTTGCTAAGTGGCATTCATTATTGTTGTTGCATGTATTTGTGTGCCCTGATGTGTGTGTCAGAACTTAAATTAGAGCAACAAACAAACAAACATTACATTTCTTGTTAAACTTGGCAAGAGTGGAAGTGAAATCAGGGACATGTTAGTCCAACTGTATGGAGATAGTGCCATGAAAAAAAAAATGGCAGTATAAAAATGGCTTTCTCGTTTTTCTGAGGGGAGAGAAAGTGTCACTGATGAAGAAAGGTCGAGGGCCAGTAACAAGCAGAACTGATAAAAACATCGCAAAAATTTATCAAACTGTGCATCAAAATCATCAGCTGTGAGAAGTATAGCAGACCAAGTAAACATCCATAGAGAAATAGGAAAATCTGAACTGAAAATCTTGGCATGAGAAAGATGTATACAAAAATTGTCCTGACACTGGATATATGGTGATGGAAGGACAGCTGATTCTGGGAGGTGAGCACATAATGAGATGCATGGGTGATGTGATGTGGACTTGTACATCCGGAAACTATCTAATTGTTACCAATCAATGTCACCCCAATAAATTTAATAATAAAATTAAAAAATAAATAAAACAATGCAAATTAAAAAAAAAAAAGATCCTGAAAGAGCTCACTGATGAACAAAAGCAGAGTTGAAGTTTGACAAGACCTTTTGGAGAGACAAGATGATGTTTTGGGCCATACTATTACTGGTGGTGAAACATGGGTGCACCAATACAACTCTACAACAAAGTGTCAAAACGCACAATGGAAGTCAGCCAATTCTCCATGACCAAAAATTTCCATCAGTCCAAATCAAGAGTCAAAACGGTGTCGCTAACCTTTTTTGCTGTCAGAAGGATTGTTCATTACAAATTTGTGCCAATTGGACAGTCAACTAAGTTGACTGTTTGGAAGTGCTGAAAGGCTGTGAAAATGACCTAAACTTTTCGCCAACTTGTGGCTCTTGTATCATGACAATGCACCAGCTCACAGGGCACTATCTGTGAGGGAGTTTTTAGCCAGTAAACAAACAACTGTGTTGGAACATCTTCCCTGTTCACTTGATCTAGATCTAGCCCCCAGTGACTTTTTGTTTACCCAAAGATAAAGGAAACGTTGAAAGGAAGACATTTTGATGACATTCAGGACATCAAAGGTAATATGACGATGGCTTTGATGGCCATTCCAGAAAGAGTTCCAAAGTTCCCTTGAAGGGTGAACTAGGCGCTGGTGTCTGTGCATAACTTTCCAAGGGGAGTACATTGAAGGTGACCATAGTGATATTCAGCAATGAGATCTGTAGCACTTTTTCTAGGATGAGTTTGTGGACTTAATTGTCAGTTCTCATTGCTCTGTCAGCTGAGAGGACCTAGAAGTAATGATTCTCTAATAGCAACAAGCATACAAAAGGAGGGAGACGAGGAAGAGTATTAGAAATAAAATTAGAGTGACAGTTCTTTAAATCTCTTTTTTTATAGCCCTGATTCTTAAAACTGTAAGGTTTCGCATGTACTTCACATATGCCCACAAAAAATTACACAGATAATTAAAACTATAATAACTAAGGTGTGAGGGAAACCCAAAATAGAGTACAGAAAGTGAAAAATTGCCTCCCTGTACCACAAGTAAATAACATAACCACAATAAAATGGTGGAGAAGAAAAGAACCAACCGGAGAAACTTTGGAAAACAATATCTTGACTGAATGCCATAAGGCTAAAGGAGAAAAATAATGGTATCAAAATATTCTAACCTGGTTATTAAATGTATTTCTCACAAAGGTACGGGTTATGTATGTTGAACTACTTCATACATTGAACAAATAAATAAATATACTGTAGAAAAAGAGAGCTAGCGTTCTTACTATTAGAAAAAGAAGTTACAAATAAAGAAAGGCTAACATGAATGTTTTGGTGTTGGATTGGAACCAGAGGTACCAGGATAACTTCACTGTTTTTAATATCTACACAATTACAGAAATATAAATGTGTGGGTTGGCATAGACATGTATTTCTAGCACTGTCTGCTGGGAGAACCTACAAGCAATGCTACACAGCAGAAATGAGCACACCTAGTGCCCAGATTTTTATTTCTTGTTACCATTCTCTACTAAAAGGAACCAATGTTACTTAGAGAAGTAAATGATTCTTGGACTAGGTCAAGAAAAACACAAGATCAAAATCTTGTGGTGGCAGAATAATGAGAATTGCTCAGAAAAAGATGAGACTTGTCGAAAGAATGCAACAGCTAGCCTGAAGGAGCTCCAAATAGCTAAAGATGGAGCAATTTGAACAACAAAACAAATTAATGACAGGATGAGATATATTTTCAATTTCCTTTCCATTCTTTTTTTTTTAATATTTTTTTTATTTTCATTACACTTGACATACAATATTACATTAGTTTCAGGAATACAACATAGTAATTAGACATTGATATCTTACAAAGTGATCACCCCAATAAATTGAGTTTCCATCTGTTACCATATGTAGTTATCACAACACTATTGACTATATTCCTTATGGTGTACTTTGCATCCCTATTTTTTTAACTACCAATTTGTATGTCTTAATCCCTTCTTTTTCACCTATCTCAGCCCCAGTTCCCACTGGCAACTATCAAAATGTTCTCTATATGTATGAGTTTCTCTCTGTTTTGTTTGCATATTTTGTTCTTTAGATTCCACATACAAGTCAAATCATATGGCATTTGTCTTTCTGTGTCTGACTACTCCACTCTGCACAATATCTTCTAGGTCTATCCATGTTGTACATGGCAAGATTTCATTCTTTTTTATGGCTGAGTAATATTCCACTGTATATATTAATATGTACCACCTCTTCTTTAGCCATTCATTCATTGATGGACACTCAGGGTGCCTCGATGTCTTAGCTATTATAAATAATGTTGCAATAACCATATGGATGCACATGTCCCTTCCAAGTAGTGTTTTGAGTTACTTCAGATAAATATACCAAAGTGGTCCTTCCTTGTCTCTTCTCATAGCTTTGTTTTAAAGTCCGTTTTGTCTGGTATAAGTATTGCTACAACAAAGGTTATCTTCAATTGACTCTCTGCC
Organism: Craseonycteris thonglongyai; assembly: GCA_004027555.1. Lineage (NCBI taxonomy): Eukaryota > Metazoa > Chordata > Mammalia > Chiroptera > Craseonycteridae > Craseonycteris > Craseonycteris thonglongyai. The sequence goes on along the minus strand of PVKE010045665.1, from coordinate 4,527 downwards.
TTACCTGAAAAGGTTATGTATGCCACTTGTACATCATACATTTCCCAGGGCAACATTTCTTCCAAAATGGTTTGAGGTGTTTTTCCTTATTTTGTGAGGAACTTGTTTGGTGGGGACAGCATGAAATTCAATGTTATCCATTCTCGAGTTTTTCTTCACTTTTGACATGCTTCTTTGGTGTATCTGAAAGAATATGATGCAAGTAGGCTGAAATTTGTCGCATATACTAATAATAAGTCACACAAACTGTGTGTACTAGTTCCCCACATCTCCAATAACCCTCTCATTTCATGAATTACTTGACCACCCCTATGGTTGCATAAGCTATTAATATTAAGTTACAATTAAAGTGAGGATTATGGGAACTCTATACACTATTCTTGCAATGTTTCTATAAATCTAAAATTTAATCAAAATAAAAATTTTTTTAAAGAATCCAATGAAAAATATAGGCAAAACATTTGAACACTCACTAAAATAAAGATATTCAACATCCTTAATTATTAAGGAAATAGATAACAAAACCACAATGAGATATATACATTTTAGAATGGTTAAAATCAGAAAAAGTAATAATACCAGTGCTAGTGAGGATGCAGGGAAACTGGATCTGTCATTCATCATTGGTGGGAATACAAAAGGGTAGTCATTTTGGAAAATAGTGGTAGTTTCTTAGAAAGTCAAATATACACTTACCATACAACGTAAGAACCTCATTCCTGGGTATTTATGAAAGAGAAATTAACACTTGTGTTTATATAAGAACCTATGTGAAAGTGTTTATAATGGTTTTATTAATAACTGCCCCAAACTGAAAACAAACAGAATGTCCTCCAACTAGGGAATGAATAAACAAGCTGGCACGTTCACATCCATGGGTTCCTGGGGAAAGTGGGGAAAGTGGACTCTCTGAGGGCTTTGCAAAACTGACAGGAATCAATCCTATGCACACCTAGAAGTTAAAGGATGGATAAAGGTATTTCTTGACTGTTCACATTGAGTCATTTTTGGGGGCCCTGTGCAGTTTATTTTGAAGGGGCTCCCAGAAGTCTCTTCTCTTTTGACCACCCTCCCTCCACCCCGCATCTGCCTCCAGGTCTAGACTCCTCTCTCAACACCTGCAAGGCCAAGGTCCAGGAGGCCGTCCTCTCTGGCTCCACAGAGGACGGTCACAGTGTTTTCACGCTCTTCTGTGGGACTAGGATTGGGCTTCCCAGTTCCCTCCAAATAGAAATTAAGCTGCGATATTGTTCTTAGCATAACTTCATGTATTCAACCCGATATTTATTGAGTGCTGATTGTGCTCCAGGCATCAGAGAAACAAACGTACATTCATGCATACATACATAGAAGAAAACAATTTGAAGAATTGCATTTCATAAGACAAATTCCTGTCCTAATGAATACTGAGAGTAAATTTCAAAAATAAAGTTGACAAGGAATTATCATTCTCTCCCTTGAGCAGTGTGAGGTCTGAGGAAAGAAAACAAGTTGAATCATTTGTCGTTCTTTCTTCAGGTACGGTGCTTACTTATTTTGATATTTGAGATTCTCAAAGATCTTTCTATTTTTTAACTTTCTTTAAATAATCTTGAGAGGACTCTCTCAAATTACAAACCATATCAAACATTTTGAATTAAGTATTTCTCTAATTTAGAGAAAATTGTGAGTAACTATTGATGGTGACACCCACAGGTTGGTAGGGTTGGGGGGTGTGAGGAAGAAAGAAAACCCATTTTTTCACTATGTACTCTGATACAAACTGTATTTTTATTATATGTGTGTACTATTTTCATACAATAAATAACATTAAGAATTTTTTTTCAATTTTCTTATTTCTGAGGTCCTATGACAGGAAACTGTCACTACCACTTTCTCCTAAACTAATAATACATGAATCAAATTCTTTAAAAACTCCTGGCTTTTAAGAATTGGACATCAAGCAGAAATATCACTTCTAGAAAACTATCCTGCAAAGCATATCAATCTGGAATGTAGTGAAGACCTGAGTTAAAAACCCAGCTCTGCCATAATCTACTTATGTTACTCTGAGCACATTACTTAACTTCAGTTTCTACTCATTCTTGCGTCAAATACCTACCTCATTGGCCTGTTAAGAGGACTGAGATAATGCATGTAAAGTTCTCAGCTCAGAGCCCCATACAAAAGAAGTGCTTAATAAATGATAATTACTGTTGTTATGGAATTAATTACAGGAATGGCTAAATACTTAGTGTAGTATAATTGTTAGTTCTTAGAAAAATGCAAATTTCTACCACTAGACTACTAAGTAAATAAAATGTGATTTATCTTTACAATGAAATATGCCGTCATTAAATGGTGTTACAGAAGACTATTTAAGGAATGGAAAAATTATATTTTATGAAACAGTGTTGAAGCAAGTTAAAAAACAATATGTGCAATATAGTCCTGGGTTTTAAATATTACTATATACATAAACACATATTAAGTTAAGAGAGAAAAAAATCAACAATAGGTCATTCAATCATGAGGGAAGCTGGGATGGCTCAGCGGGTTAAGCGCTTGCTTTGCAGCCTTGGGGACCAAGGATCAAATCCCAGCCCCAGCCCATGTGGACCCACATGCTCAACTGGGTGTGCTTTCCACGTGGGAGGCCCCCAGCCCTGTTCCCGACCTGTGTTGCCCTGCCCACCTGTGTGGAACAAAACCATGTTGAAAACTGATGAAGTACAACAATGGAGACTGCTCTGGGCCCTCCCCTTTTCTCTGTCTCTCTCTGTCTCTGTCAAAAGCAATAAAATACATCTTTTTAAAAAGTAATTCAATCTTTGATTCAACAAATACCACATCTACTGTATGCCAGTCCTAGGTGCTGGGGCTATAAAAGTGAACAAGACAATCATACATCAGTGCCCCCCCCAAAACGATTGCTGGCACAGTGAGCTTGCTGTTTTCTTCCTCCATCTCAGCTCTCACTTCTGTGTTCACCCACTTGGTCTCGTTCAGTGCAGCCTAAACCAGCTACACGTTCCTCCTTCCTTTAGCCTGTAGCCACATCGTTGTGACACAGCCACCTGGTTGGAGGTGTGCCTGGTCCCGAGCTCCATCCTGCAGGACCTCAGCTCCAGCAGCGCAAACCTGAACAGCGTGGATTCATCCCATCTCCTTAGTGCGCTCACCCTGCACTCCAACGGCTTGGACAGGTACCGCTGCAATCGCAACCTGACCAAGGCCGTGACCCTCACCAGCAGGTCCAAAGTATTAAAGTGTGCTGGCAACGAAGACAACGTTACACTGAGGGCTGGAGCTAATGCGGACACCTTGGCACGCAGACTCTGAAATGAAGTTAATGGACTTAGATGTTGAACAACTTGGAATTCCAGAACAAGAATCCAGCTGTGGGGTAAAATGCCTTCTGATGCATCTGCACGTACATGCCAAGATCTCAGTCCTAGTGGAGATGCTGTTGTAATTTCCTGTGCAAAAGATGGAGTGAAATTTTCTGCAAGGGGAGAACTTTGAAATGGAAATATTAAGTTGTCACAAACAAGTAATGTCGATAAAGAAGAGGAAGCTGTTACCATAGAGATGAATGAACCAGTTCAGTTAACTTTTGCACTGAGACATCTGAACTTCTTTACAAAAGCTACAGTAACTCTCAGTATGTCTGCAGATGTACCCTTTGTTGTAGAGTATAACATTGGTTACATGGGACATTTAAAGTACTATCTGACTTTTAAGAATTGGATATCAAGCAGAAATACCATTTCTAGAAAATTATCCTGTAAAGCATAGGATAAAGGGCAGATGACGTAGGGTCTTGGGGATGATATTAAGAATGCTGCATTTACCTCTATGTAAAACAGTAAGCCAATGGATGGTTTTGAACAGAGGAGTGGCATGATCTGACATATTTTAACGAACTCATGCTAGCTACTGTGTTAAGAATAGATTGGAGAGAGCTAGGAGAGAAGCATGGATACCAGTTCTTTAAATGTTGAAACTATTTAGGGAAGATATGATCATGGCTTAGACCAGTATGCTGGTCTAACAGAAGTGAGGAGTAGTCAGACTGTAAATATATTTTGGAGGTGGAGCCAGCAAGATTTTCTGACAGATGGTCTACAGCAGCGATTCCTGACCCCGTGCCCGTGGGCGCCATGGCGCCTGTGGCCTGATTTGTGTGCGCTCGCCATTATTTGACTGCATCAGAAGTTTTTCATAAACACTAAGTAAAACTATTATTTATTTTTATACATTTCTTAGAATTTTAAAATATTGTTTGAGTATCTACACAGGTTTATTATATTCGTTGGTATGTTTGCAATATCGTATGTATAAGTTTTTCCCTAGCTTTCGCCTTTGTACATGTCGCGTCTTGTGTAGCCGCTGCGCTCTTTAAACTCTCCTCCACCCAACCGGGAGACGCCAAGTTGCCATTTTGATTGCGGTTGCTGGACTGATCGGGTCGTGACGGTTAGCTAGGATCACAGTGTTTGGATAGATTCGATTTTAAATGAACTAAAAGCGAGGTAGGTCATCTAT